>JASAMX010001658.1:0-45736 GCA_030248175.1 Microlaimidae sp. YZB2_3 | reverse complement strand
CAGTCTGCGTCTCCCCCGATTTCCCGACCACAAAAAATTTTTCTTCCCAAAAAAAAAACCGCCCGTCCCGGTCCCCCACTCCAAGTACAATCCCACCCCCTCCAAACAGAACAACGGACGCAAACAGAGCTGCGCGGGGCTTTCAAACTTCTTCGTGTTGTTGCGCCATGAGTGCGGTATTTCCTATTCCTACCCGCTAAAAACCTCAAAGAAGAAATATATTTTCTGTGCAATTTGCAGGACACACGGGTCAAATTTAGCTATTAGTAATCCTGTTCTGGCCAATCACCATTGAACCCACATTATTCGAAATTTTGCTCGTTTGTATTTTTAAAAGCGAGCCCATTATTCATTCAGAAAAACACTTTTTTTTATATCTCACGTTTACCTAACGCAAAAATTTAATCAGTCAGTATTTAACTTGGCTAATTAAGCTTACTCATTCAGCTGAAGGTCTCAAATGTAAAAACACAGCTCAATCGTCGTATTTGTAATAAAATTGAAAATATAGCTAAAGTTTCGCCATTACAATACAAACAAGACGAATAATAAGGTACGTTGCTATGCCATCACGACGTCGATGGGTTATTTCAGAAGGGAAAAAAAATCCGCAAACTTAAGAAAGCGGGACGAAACACAAAAGCCACACTCGATCCCTTGCCCACTGCGGACAGTCGGTTTTTGTGAAATAACCCATCAATTGGCTGCTAGTTGGACTGTCGTCACCATAGGTGGGCAGCCTCCCGGATTTGGAGGGGGGCATAACCCCCAACCCCCCTGCCCACCTATGATCGTCACCACGAGACAAAGAGTCGCAATCTGTATAAAATCAACTTGACTCCGACTTATCAAGTGTACAGTATACCGTGGTTACAACGGCAAAATGAGCCACAGTTCGTATAAAATTTATGTGACTGTGACTGATTTTAAATTTTAAACAGGACCTTATTAAATACAAAATGCGTCACAGTCACGTGTATTTTATAATGACAGTTGCTCATTTTGCCGTAGAAACGACGATATCTGCGTTAAAGGATAAAAAAATTCACAGTTAGCAGAATTTTACGACGATTACGACTTATTGTATAATTGTAATGACGAAGGACCAAAAAGCTCAAAAAGCTCCCTGAAGGCCAATTGTCTAGACAGTTTGAGAAGCGTGGGAGCGAAGGAAAAAAACAGCTGTTATTTCCCGCACAGAGAGATAAATACAGCTAATTGAGTATGAAAAGATACTTTTTGAAATAATAAAATATCTACAGCAAAATAATGAGAGGTGAGTGTGTTAAGGAGAGCATTGGTAAATTTGATAATTAAATTCAGATATGAAATTCCATGAAAATAAAAAATTTAAATAAATTTTACTTAAATGAAAGCTATGAAATTGAATTAGACTTTTCCTAATTATCATTTTTAACCAATTCCGAAAACTGGAACAGCAAATGTTTATATTTGAAACGAGATCTATTTTTAAAAGATTTTCATAAGCATAAAGTTAAAAAATTTATTGGTTTGTAAAATGCCATTTAAGCACATTTGTAAGCATTATTAGTTTTAAAAACGTATTTTGAAAAAAAATAACAAAAACCTTTGGTACAATCAAAAATCATGTGCGATAGGTAAAATATGAAGCGTGAAAAAACTAAGTGAGTATATATTTTACATAATAAATAAGCAGACCTGTGCACTGCCCCCCCCCGCCCAGGGGGGGGGCACGGGGGGCAACTTTTTTGAAACGGGGGGACAATAAAACGGGGACGCAGACTGTCTATATAATTCCGCTTCGCACCTACGCTGTGCGATGTTGTAGCCCACCGCCTCGACGGAGGGGCGGCTGATCGCGCAGCCGTGTATATTTGTGGGCCGCCGTTTTGGTTTCAAACTTAGCGAGCAATGAGGTGAAGAATATTTTTATTGAAAAATATTGGGTATTAGCCGCCCCGACGGTCTCTGAGAAATTTCGGATTGTTGTCGTTTTGTGACGGGAATAGGTGAGCAGCCTCCCGGATTTGTGAGGGTATACCGGAGTCCCTAATTTTTTTTTTGGCGGGGGGGGGGTCCCAAAAAAAATTTTTTTTGGGGTATACCTCAAATACCCCACTTTTAGCGTTTTTAGGGGAAAATAACCCCCCTCCCGCCCACCTATGAAGACGGGCGACGACTCGAAGAGAGAATGTGCGGATTTTTGTCGAACGGTTTTTGGTGAATTTGAACTTCCCGTAGCTGATTGAGTTGAGTAGGTTATAGGTTAGACTGTGGTTTGTTGTTAAAGTTGAGAGAATTTATAGTTTGGATTTAAGAATTTTCAGAGTTGGGGATTTGTTTTATAGGCTTGAAAAGGTTGGATTTTGGATACGACTGTTGTTTTGGCATGTGCTGTTAATTTTTTATCGATGTAATTCCAGCGCTTCGAATTTTGGTGTCCTACTTATTCAAGCGGAAAATTAAATTTTAGCTGAGGATAATATTTTAAATGGGAAGCCAACTGTATATATTTGTCCCGCCCACCCAACGCAGTGCGATTATGCGATAATAAGCAAAATAACCAATTTTGTCAATGAAAATATCTATATATACATCACATCCTGTTTCCGGGAAAGGCAATGGACACTTTTAGGAATTGTTATTATTGTTAGTAATTCCTATTATTGTTTGTCACAAGAAGCTGTTGCTGCTAGGTTAAGGTTTTTACACGAGATAAAACATTTTTACTTTTTAGTCAGTAAGTATTTTCTTTTTACTAAGGCACGTAAAGTTCTACTCACTTGAATGCAAAATTTTAATATTTCGTAATTCATCTTCATTTGCCAAAAAACATTTTTAAAATTTTTTGTCTTTGTGCGAGGTTTTTCTGCTATAGCTTTTTATTCATTATGATGCAGCTAATGATATCTTAGTTTTACGTTTAATATTTTGTAATTTATCTTCATTTGCCAGAAAAAAAACTTTGAAAATATTTTTTTTTATTTGTGCAAGGTTTTTCTGCTATAGCTTTTCCTTATGATGCAACTATAATTGTATCTTAGTTTTACGTCACATCTCTCTTTTTAAGGGTGAGAAAACTTACATCCGTTTATATAGACTTTTAGACAGGATACGCGGTGTAATGTGAAAATATATTTTGCCACAAATTTTTCACATTTGTTAATTTGTTTGAAAAGTAATATATACTAACGAAGCAACGACGAAAACTGTATTCATTTGTTTTTTGTTTTTTTAATTGGTTATTTCTAATTGTCCTCAATAAACTTATCCAATTAGCCATGTACGGTTGAATCCCAGGTGAGCAGTATGCAAATGCAGTACTCTGGATTTTAGGAGTACGTAATCCTAAAAACCGTTATGTTTGGGTCCATAGATGTTTTTGGTCAAGTCCGCTAGGGGGGGGGTCCACCCCCGGGTGAAAGGCCACAATTTTTTAGGGGGGAAGTCCAGGGGGGTTCGGACCCACCTGGCTTTTTAGAGGGGGGGGGGGGGTCGACCCCGGGTGCGAGATTTCAAATTTAGGGGGGGTCAGGGGGGTCCAATTTTTCAGCAAAATTTTTTAAACTCAATAATTTAAGTGTTTTAGGTCTAATATTGAATTTTATGTATTAAAACAGGCTATTTAGGCCTAAAAAGTGTATTTAAACACTGTTTTTAACTAAAAACCTGTGGGTTTGTCAGTAAATAAAAAAATATACTTCCAAATTGGTCGGGAGGGGGGGGGGGAGGGGGGTCCAGCCTTCCAGGGGGGGGGGGGGTAGGTCGGACCGCTCTCGAGCTTGGGGGGGGGGGGGGGGGGCCTATTTTTTCCAGGGGGGGGGTCCAAATTTTGGCTCTAGGGGGAGGGGGTGCACCCCTCTGTCCCCCCCCCCAAAATCATCGATGTTTGTGTCGATTTTAATGTGTTTTCTGTTTCGGCTGAGTTGATAGACGGAATGGTATGGGGATCGGGAGATGTTTCAAAAGTTTCGAAAATTTGAAAAATGAATACTAATGGAATTACAAATTTTTTAACTTGGGAAGCAGCTATTGTACCATGTTTTTTTTGTTATCGTTTCTGTTAATTAGACGATTCGGCGGGGAAAAATCGGCGTTTAGAGAGACTGTCACGTGATTGGCGTGGGCGGGCGCGTGGGCGCGAGATCGGGGAATAAGGACTGGGGTTTTTTTGGGCGGAAAAGAGCACGCCGGAATGAAGCGATTGACTATTCCTTTTCTGTTCCCTCCCAACCTTATGCCAGTGAGAGTTGGGTATCGTCCTCCTTACTGCGGAAGAATGATCCACCACAATGCGCACGAAATATATGCGACTGTGATTCGTTTTAAATTTTAAGTAGCATTAACGAACTAGCGATAGAATGAGTAGCAGTTGCGTGTGCTTTATAGCAACTGTGACCCATTTTGAGGTCGTGAGAAGGGTTAGGGAAAGTCTTTAACTCTTATGGCTCTGCTGACGCTTGAGGCGGGGATTGATGGCCGAGGACGGGGATATCCTTTTTTACGGCCTTTCCCCCCCCCCCCTTCCGCCATTTCTGATTCCCTTTTCTTCTCTTTATCTTCTTCTTTTTATTCCTGCAGTGATTTTCCGGCAAACACTAAATTCCACCGACTCCGACTCCGCCTCCAATTTCTGCAAATTATATATTGATGTGCAGGTAAAGCTTAGGCTTAGGCTTAGAATAAAATTCGCATAATACTAAAAATTACGGTAGATTACGGTAGATTTTGGACGGAGTCGGAGTCGGTGGAATTTAGTGTTTGCCGATTTTCCTCTGTTTACAACAAACGAAAAAAAAAAGAGTCAGGAGTGATTAAGAATAAAAAAGTTTGGATGGCTTGGTCTATTGGTCTTGGCTGAGTGATATGCAAGTTTTTGTGTTATAATCTGTTTTAGTTTGAGATATTTTTACTGAATTAAATTTATTAATGCGTGGCAGCTAGCAAACGCATATGTCTGCGGCATACATGGGCAAGTTGGTCCGGAGTGGGGGGGGTTAAACCCCAAATTAGGGGGGTTAAAATCCGAAAAACGCAAAATACCCATATCGTTTTTTTTCTGGAGTGCATTTTACCCATATCGTTTTTCGATTTTGAAGGAAAAATAGGTAAAAAACGCTAATTTTAGGTCAAAAAGCCCTTTATATTGCATTTTTGAGCTTTTTATTGCTTAAAACATTCATTTTGACCTCAAAACTTAAGTTTGGAGGCAGTTAGAAGTCATTTTAAAGACATTTTTTTCTTCATTTTTCCAAAATTGGGGGGGGGGTTAACCGTTTCTCCCCCCTCCCCACTTTTGAGTGAGGGGGGGTTAAACCCCACTTCTCAGAATTTGGGTGGGTGTTAAACCCCCCCCCCACCCCCCCCCCCCCCGTGCCCATGTATGGTCTGCGGGCACATTCTTATTTTGTTGGTAGTTTGTAACATATAATGCATTAATACGAAGACAACAGATAAAACCTGTTTATACACTAAAATTTTATCGTTACCCGATTATTATTTCAGTGTATGGACTGAAATGTTGACTAATTAATTATCCGTTTAACTATGTTATAAATGCAAAGTTACGGGTTAATTTGTGAGATATGCAAATGTCATTTACTCTTAATAAATTGTGCAGCACAATGATGGTTTGTAAAAATTGGTTCTTTTCACAGTGAAGTGGAGTGCAACATATTTTTACAAACATCATTTTAATATATTCTTATAATGACGTTTATTAACAATCTTCCTAAGTTATGAATTTAAAAAGGGATATATTTTACGTGTGCGTCAGCCCAGCCCACTGTTTGAAGTACATATGCAAATATTAATATGAAAAAATATGAAAGCGATTTGTAATGGCTTTTTAAATACGTGTAGTAATCCCTTTTATTTAAATTGTTTAAAATTTTTTTGAATTTAATATTTATATAAAAAACGTATTATAAACGCCTTTTTTGAATCGAAATAAAATCTTTTTCTGAAGATTTTTTTATTGCAAATATATTAGTACTTAACCATGAGGTTTGAATATTGGGAATTTGGAGGTCTTTGTGCGCATTCCTTTCCTTTCCTTCCCTCACTTGTTTCGTTGTGCACCACACACACGCTGTGGAGTTAGTTGTTGGTAATAGAAAAATCCATAGCAGTGTTCAGTATAATGCTGTAAAGTGCAAGTGAATCGAACTGGTGTGTTATCCTTACAATTTCCTTTTTTTTCGTTTGAAAACTTTTATTGTAGGTACTAGAAGTTTGAATTTTATGTTTTACAATGTGATTTGTTCGTTTTTATTCTGAAAATTTTGGTTTTGAGATAAATATAGCGAAAATAGTTTGTGTTTACTAAGGATTTTTATATTCCACGAATTGTTAATTTATTTTTTTAATAAAAATCTATTTTAAACTACAACAGTGAATAAACATTTTTAAATTGAAAATTGTAATTATAAACTGAAAATAAGTAATAAAAAATTTTTCTCAGCTAATTGATTTTTGACAACAAAAATGTATATGTTGAGTTGAGAGAATAATGATATGTATTTACGCGTTAAACACTTTTAAAACGAAATTTTGTATCTTCCAAAAAAACTTTGACGGCTGTGTAGACAGACACCTGTAAAGAGGCTAATACCAAAACAATTCTCTTATTTTTTATTTATTTATATTCTTCTTCTGTTCTTGATTTGGAAAGCAAGTCATCATTTAACAGATATCGGACTTTGTCCTTGTTTTGTTTTTGATTTTGTCTATTTTTTTGTTTGTTTGTTTCCAATTTTTTTAAATAATAGGCAACTGTTTTTTTTTATATTTTTAAATGAAAATATCTTTTGAAAGAACAAATAAAATGGGCAGATAAATCTAAATCTGAGGCTAAAAATAAATCAAAACTTGTGGTTATTTTTAGAAGCTTGTTAGTCGAGCTTTAGCCTCTCTCGAGCTGTAGTCGTTGCACCCACTGAGATCTAAGAATAACAATGTTTGATTTGATTGCTATATGTTTTTCCTTTAAAATAGCCATTAGCAGCGGCTTGAAAATATATGTTTTTCTAAACTTTTCGGAGTTTCAACATGGGTACCGTAAAATGAATAGTTAGTCGACCAGAAATCTTAGATTTTCGTCAAAATGTAAGATTCTGTAAACAATTTTTTTAAAGATTTTACACAATGAAGAGAAATGTTTCTATTTTTTTCAAACTTATTAAAAACTTTAGCGTTAAAACTAGTTCCAGAAATGCACCTTAAATACTGTAAACATTTTCAAAGTAATATAAGCTTTCGATTAGTCATCTAAAGAGAAAAGCTCTGGAGCAGCCTTCGCGTTATATGGCTTTATCAAACTCTGTTGTAGTATTGTATTTGGGCCGGGGTTAAACGTCCCCAATGTAAATATGTTCATCATCCCTTTTTTTAACAGAATAAATGCATCCATAAGTGGGCAGGTTGAGGGGGTTTATACCCTGCAAAGCTGCCGATACCCCCTAAAATTTGGGGGTTCCCATTACTAAAAACGCTAAAATTGGGTATTTGAGGTATACCTCAAAAATTTTTTTGAAACACCCCCCAAATTTCGGGGGTGGGGTATACCCCCAATAAAAAAATCCGGGAGGCTGCCCAGCTACATAGGTGGGCAGGGGGGTAGGGGAATGGTTATACCCCCTCCCCCCCCAAAATCCCGATTATAGCCGACACTCCCCCTAAAATTGCGGGTACTCAAGAACCCCCCTAAATATTGGCGGTTCCCGGTACTAAAAACGCTAGAAATGGGGTATTTGAGGTATACCCTAAAAAATTTTAGAGACAACCCCCCCCCCCGAATTTCAAGGGTCGGGTATACCCCCCCCAAATCCGGGAGGCTGCCCACCTATGCCCACCTATCTATATATCTGACTACAGTTACGCAAAACAAGAACTTCCCCCGCTTATTTGCTTTCATAATATTTGTTGTTTGTGTATCGTTTAAAATGTACTACCTACTGTAAAAGTGTAATGATTTTTGTGCAAATGATTAAGCTTACCGTTCGTCACTTGATTACGTTACGTATACGTGCTTTGAAACCGGTTAACACATTGCCGGACGCGCTATTTGTATACCGGCTACTGTTGTTGCCTTGTTTATTTTAATAGGTCGTAATAAAACAGTATGGTAAATTAAATCTATTTCTCCATATTTTTTAGCTTAAAATAAAAAATTTCGCAAGCTTTTGTTTTGTAAGTGAGCTGTTTTCTTTTGAAGATGAGTGGTCGCTTTCCAGGCAAAACTTTTGGTGGAGAATTTTTAAAGACTGTTCCCAAAAAAATGTTTAAACCGTTTAGTATTGCGATTGCTACCCCCGATTTTAAAGGGTTGTCGTGGTTGATGCCTAGTTTCAGGGGATTTTGGTAAAATATAAATTTGAAAGTGTTTGTATACGTACAACACAACAGGATACATTGAAAGAAATGTTTTTAGTGATTGGTTTATGTTTAATATTTTTTGAAATTATCATCTAACCTCCGAAGAGTTAATAGTAAGGTATATCAATAGGGAAAACTATAGGCAAAAGCTCTAAATTTTTTTTGCTTTTTTGGGAAAATTAGGTTAACTTTACTGGTTTCTGGACCGCGGTAACATAATTATGTAGGGTAGGCTGATTTTGATCTTGTAGGCTTTGCATTAAGGTTGATTTTGCTTTGTGAAGAAAGTTATTGTTAAACAAAAAACAGCAGTGGGTTAGATTGTCCGTCTTGTTTCATGCTGTTAAGCAGCATGAAACAAGACAGACAATCTAACCTACTGCTGTTTTTTTTGTTCTGTTATCAACTGCCAAACTTAATAAGCTTAAAACCCGCAAATCTTTCGGCAGGGAAAAACTCCGTCGGCCAAAGTATTCGTGAGCTTTTAAAAGGCTTCTTTCCACAGTTTTTAAGAATTCGATGTCGCCTATACTCCCGTGTACGGTGCGGCTAAGGCACGAGCAAGCGGTACGGGATTAAATGTGGAGTTTCTGAAAAGTTCGGGAAGCTATTTTCCATCTGTGAGGGGGAAATTCGGAAACGTTCGGGCCTTTCGGCGCTCATGATAATGATTACCGGAAGCTATTGTGCCACTTTAGCCACTTATCGGTTCTTATCAGCGGCCAGCCGCTTATCAGTTCCATGCGACGCGACCACGTATAGAAACTTAAACAGCGGCCGCTTTCTGTAATGTATATAAAAGTTTTTGTGAAATTTGTATGGGAAAAGCGCCTGCGGGTACCAAACATGTGTTCAGATTCCTAATTTGTCCGAAGTGAATGTATTTATAAAATGCAGTAGCACCTATTCAAACCTAAGAAAGTTTGAGGATTAGTGTTGTTGGTGTGTGATAAACTTTACCACCCGACAAACAAACAATAACAACGTTTGTTTAATTTGTTATATTCATTTTTTAAAATTAAAAATTAAGTTTGTAATTTTTTTCGAGCATTTTTTTCAAAGCATTGAGATAGTTTTTTTTGTTTTACAAAATGCTTAGCTAAATGTAACGTGCACGTATTGGTTAAGTTATGGCCCCGAAGACATCTTTTTTAATCTCTAAAATCTTTGGAGCGGGGCCCAAAATACCTTTGAGAGTAGGGCTTTTGGAGGTAAACCGCCACTTTTTTAAGCATATAAATCCTTAAAGAAACACTGTGATATATTAAATTCCTATATCGCCCGAACCATAGGTGGGCAGCCTCCCGGATTTTGGGGTGGAGGTATACCCGACCCCCGAAATTTGAGGGGCGGTGTCCCACCAAAAAAAATTTTTTTGAGGTATACCACAACACAAATACTCCATTTTTAGCGTTTTTAGTACTGGGACCCCCCAAATTTTAGGGGGGTGTCCGGGGTACCACCAAATTTTAGGGGGGGAGGTGTGGGCTATAATCGGGATTTTGAGGGTATAAACCCCCCAACCCCCCCTGCCCACCTATGGCCCGAACCACACTACTTCTTTAAACCGATCCAGCTGAAATTTAAGTACGCTGTAGCTTTGATGTAGAAAACTCAAAATACAAAATTTAAAGTAGTAGTTAAGTTTGGTATTAAATGAGCAGTCTCATTCGGGCGATATAGGAATTTGATTTCTACAAGTGCTCTTTTAAAGCTGCCTGTCCACTTATGCTTTTACTATTTGTTTAACTACATAATTGTTTTAAAATATCATGCAGCAAATATCTGATATCAAGAAAATATTAATAGTACGATTATGTTGCGTGTTATTTATGTGTTAACACTTCCTTTAATTAGTGTTTGAACACGCAGGTTTGCTGAATAATCGTGATTCAAAAAATCGCGTGCTGATTGTATAATAACAAATTATTATTGATAGATCTTTCCTGGTTCTGCAGCCCAGATTTTATAATTTTATAAAAAAACACACATTTCAAGATTTAATTCTCTAATTTAAGCCATCATATTTAATTTTGCAAACTATAATATTGTAAAAAAATTCCACAGAATTTGTAAATAAAAGTTAAACAAGTCGCACAATTTAATAGGATAAAAATTAGTGGTTGAGTAAAGAAAAAAAAGTGGGTTCGTAATATTTTAAATATGGGATTTAAGCATACCAGATTTCCTCTAATTGAGATGGATTATTCCGATACTTTAAGTAGCTTTTTAGCGGTCTGACGTATTCGTACGCCATTAATTTTCAAGTGGGATTAATTTGATCTTTAAAAAGATTTGCGTTTTCCTTCCCTAGTCTCGCCCAGCGTTCGATCGTTATAAATCGCTTTATCAGCTGATTCCTCCTATACAGTACTGTTACGCGTGTTTATAATTCCAGTCGAACGAAACCGGTTCGTTTGTTATATCGTCCCGTACTACGGCAAAATAAGCCGCAGTCATTATGAAATAGACGTGAATGTGACTCATTCTGAAGTTAATTTGGGTCCTGTTTTAAGTTTAAAATGAGTTACAGTCACATGGATTTTCTACGAATTCTAGCTCATTTTGCCGTAGTAACGACGATATAGTGGGAGGAGGTGGCGGCAAAGCCGTTGGCGTTTACAAAGAACAGAACTAACGATAAATGTTGTAAATACCCGTGTTAATCGTTTTTGGAGTATTGGTTGAACGGCGCTTTCCCATAAAATCTGAACATTCTCATTGGTTGTGGTTATACGCCTCCACGCTGTCTGGCTGAAGAGGTGAATGTTATTCGCTTTGTACGAATAATCCCCGTTTACAACCATTGGTTGTTCTCGTATTTTTTTTTATTTAGTGAAAATATATTTATGCAGAACGCGTGTATGATTTGTGAACTTGGCAAATCTAACCGCCTACTCTCGCGTGATAATTAGGCTGAAATGGGAATAAACCGTAGGAGGCATGTGTAGCAGGGCTCGATATTGGATTTGAACGGTTGGAAATGGATTAGCGACGATAATCCGCTTTTACGCGCGATTAGCGGTGGATTTTTGTTAGGTTTTTCGACGTTGGGTTTGGATGTCAAAAGCTAAAAATAGTTAGTTCGTTAGGTGGGAGTGAGAATTTTTGCAGTGCAGCAAATTTTAGATGGCTAAGAAGATTTTAGATAGATGCATAGGTGGGCTGAATTAGTTATTTTGCAAGCAGAACATAGATGGGCAAGTTGGTCCGGAGTAGGGGGGGGGGGTTAAACCCCAAATTAGGGGGGGGGTTAAAATCCGAGAAACGCAAAATACCCATATCGTTTTTTTTTTCTGGAGTGCATTTTACCCATATCGTTTTTCGATTTTGAAGGAAAAATAGGTAAAAACTCTAATTTTAGGTCAAAAAGCCCTTTTTATTGCATTTTTGAGCTTTTTATTGCTTAAAACATTCATTTTGACCTCAAAACTTATGTTTGGAGGCAGTTAGAAGTCATTTTAAAGACTTTTTTTTTCTTCATTTTTCCAAAATTGGGGGGGTTAACCTTCCCCCCCCCACTTCTCAGTGGGGGGGTTAAACCCCCTTCTTAGAATTTGGGGGGTTAACCACACCCCCCCAACCCCCTCCGTGCCCATGTATGGGCTGAATTAGTTATTTTGCAAGCAGATGCTCTCCGGAGTGTTGTATGCAAAGGTAAAGTGGTGAAAGTTGGCTATAAATAGTTTTTTGAGCCTTCAGGGGCCGGTCCACTGAACGCGTGTGACTTGATGTTATGTTAGCACATTGTTTAAAACTCTTAATAATGTTTTATATTCCGGGTTTTTCTCGAATAATCTTATTAAACTCTTTTTCTGCATGGCATAAATTGATATTTTATTAATTATGCATATTTGTTGTTTAATACAAGCTAATAAGGCAATAACTCCTAGTTAAGGGTTGGAAAAACTCATACTAGGGATTAAGGCTTTGTTAGTTTTTTTAAAAAAATATGCATAAAACTGTGTAAATTTATCCCCTCTAAAAAAAGGGTTCCATAAGATGTCTTGAGAAAAACACCATTATCAAGAGTTAAAACATTATCAAGAGTTTTAAACAACGTGCTAATTTAGCAGCAAGTCAGCACGCGTTTTGTGGACCGGCCCCCGGTGGTGAGATACCTTCTAGAACCGCACCTGCAAAAGGTCATTTTTCATTTTACTATTCTCCAATGAATTTAGATTTTATTAAGTTTAATGGTTCAGAACCTTTCATTCCAAAGTTACTTTTTATATTTGTATATTGTTGTTCTTTTTATGAAGTCTGATCAAAAATAATTGAAAGCGGAAAAAAATTTTTGGTGAACATATCTCGCTAACGGTACGGTACGGTTAATTTAGACGAGAATTATATGAGTTTATAGTCTATACACTATATAAAAATTTTGTATAAATTAACCGTACCATTGGTGAAATATGCTCACTTGAAAATTTTTTTATATTCATTCATTCTTTGACAAATTTTAATTTTACATATATTTCCTTATTTAACAATCTTTTTTTGACCTTTTATTTCTTTTTTTTTGTGTTTTTACGTATCAAAGTAAAATAAAAAAAAATTAAAAAAAAACAGTGTAAAGAGTTTTAATGGCCGGGGGTTTGTTTATTCAGCTTATTTTGATCACTGGGTTATAAAACAATAAAACAACTTAAACAAGATTACGCAGAAAGAGAAAGACAAAATAAATATATGTGTATAATTAATATGCTTATTTGCACATTAAATATAAAAAAAATTACAACTGTACCGCACGTAAATACTGTAGTGTTATATGAATATGACTATACTAAATATTATTTTCTTAGCGTTTTTAAGCTTGGTTAGTAATGCATATCCGAAATAATTAGCTTTAAAAGCATACATGGGCACGGGGGGGGGGTTAACCCCCCCCCCAAATTCTGAGAAGGGGGGTTTAACCCCCCCCCACCCAGAAGTGGGGGGGGAGCAAAGGTTAACCCCCCCCCAATTTTGGAAAAATGAAGAAAAAAAATGTCTTTAAAATGACTTCTAACTGCCTCCAAACTTAAGTTTTGAGGTCAAAATGAATGTTTTAAGCAATAAAAAGCTCAAAAATGCAATAAAAAGGGCTTTTTGACCTAAAATTAGCGTTTTTTACCCATTTTTCCTTCAAAATCGAAAAACGATATGGGTAAAATGCACTCCAGAAAACAAAAACGATATGGGTATTTTGCGTTTCTCGGATTTTAACCCCCCCCCCTAATTTGGGGTTTAACCCCCCCCACTCCGGACCAACTTGCCCATGTATGTTTAAAAGCCCACATTTTTTACGTATTAAAAGAAATAATGACGGACTAATCAAAAACCAATTTTCTTACATTTCAACGCTTACTAAAAAAGATATATGCTTTTTGACAGTAATTATAAACAAAAAATGTTCTTTTTTGTTTTGTTTAATTTTTTTTTACGTTTTACCTTGTATGTAAATTGGCTAGGAAGGGAGTTTTTCGGGGTTCGCCATAGGGAGTCAGACCTGGCCCTTTTCTGGTATTATACCAACAAAGTGTGCTCTTCCCGCTTGTGCACAATATTTTAAAAATAAGGTTTAAGGTAGAACTTCACAGTTTTTTTGACGACAGATCTTTTTTAATTACATCTTACTATACGTAGTTTGACCTGCTGATTCAATTTTTGACATTCATTTTTCTGTAAAAAAATGTTATCGTCCACAATCATCAAATAACATCAATAAAATACATGTCAAAAATACAAAACATTAATAAAGTTGATTACCAAAAATATTCTATTTTTCCATTTTCTATTTAGCGTATCTTAAGTAATAAAACATTTTTTTAAATTAAAAAGCTAAAAAATAAAAAAAAAATTTTTTCGGCGTTAAAAATATGGTCGAGCGACTACTCGAACCCATGGATCCGAAGATCCGAGCGCGACGTACTAACGACTGCGCTACGGTGTCTCCTGGGATTTTCAATTAAAAGGAGCTTTTAAAGGAATGGTTCAAAATGTAGTTTCTCGGCGTCAATTAAGAGAAAATTAAACGAAAATTAAAAAAATTGATAGTTTATTTTTAAACGAAAGTTTGGAAATAGTTAGATATAGGCTTTTACCATTTTTTTATTATAAACGAATAAAAAAGCACTTCAGGATTTTTTTTACTATATATTTTTGTAAAAAAAGTCTTTTTTGCAATTTAAAAAAAATCCTGAGATCATTTTGAACCCAAACCACCTCTGAAAGCTGCCCCCTACATTACCCTAATTTATTATAAAATTTCGCCCAAAAATAACAATCAATTTTTTTTAAAAGGCCTTATTGTGGTTTTCAGAGGTAGAATCCATGGAAATCTGTTGCGAACTGGACAAACTTTTCGGTGATGTTTTTATAACCACTGGATAGCACAGATTCTTAACTTTTTATAGCACCCCACTTTTATGGGCCAAAAATTAATATTTATAATGATATGCGACTTTTAGTCCAAGTGGTCAAAACTGTGAAGTTCTACCTTAAAGAAATAAAAAAGAAAGTATTCATAGTTTTTCCAATCTTTAGGTACATACATATGCATTGTGTATTTTAAGCCAAAAAGTTTCTTTTGTTCGAAATTTATATGGTTTCGGTGAACTAATTAGTTTACAACAAAATATACTTACTACCAGCTGTAGGCGTAAAAAATGTGTAGGATTTCCCTGTTCAATTTTTTTGCTGAAAGTATAACACGGAATAAATGAGATCAAGGCTTAATTTTCGTAATTGGATATGTAGAGTAGAATTTTACTTAATTTTTGTTCTTTTGTTCGTTGCACTTAAAAAAGCTTTGTTTTATAACGTCACGTCAGTAAATAGGAACTACGCCCCCACGGCAAACTTAAAAATGTAATGAATTAGATATTTTTAGCTATATTTGTGTTTATTTTTTACTTTTTCTACAAAAAAACTCTTAGAAATTAATTTAAACTTTAGAAACTTGTTGGTATGTAAACGTTTGTTTGTTGAGCTGCAAATATATATGAGATATAAAAACTATTTAAAGAACTGATATTATTGTTTGCCTCTCGCAAAATCAAATTATTTTAAAGTCTTATATTCCCTTGAAGTGAATAAGCTAAAAAATATATTTCAGTGAACAAATTTCAGTCTATAGTTCTTTTTGAATAATTAGTGCAATTAGTAAATTTTCTGTTTCTCTTGTTTTTAATTATTAAGTAACCCATTATTTTATTAATAATCCCCCACTCTAATGTTTTAGCAATCAGACGTATATAATTAATTTTAATAGTATTATGTAGCTAACAGCCTTTTTCAAATCATTTGCAAAATAATCAGTATGTGATGTGATCAATCATATTATTGGTTTTTTTTGCCTTGATATTTAAATGCCGTGGATTACGTATATTATTTTGTATTAGCACTCCCACACTCATTTGGACACTTTTATTTGTAATTAAGTGAGATTTCTGCTTCACATATTCATTATATCTGTGTTAATTACTCGTACTATTGAACTCTACTCGATAAACCTTCTGAATTAGCATATTTTTATTGTTATTAGTCAACTGTTAATTGTAAACAACGGATATCTCATCAACCCACAGAAGAAAAAGCTACTTAATCCTCTTCTGGACGTCTTGTATCCTTAAAGAACTACTATAGAAGCCTTGAATACATATCTCCTGTATACTATACATGTACTGAAACATTTTTCAGTCTTCTTTCCTGTATACATTCAACTTAACAACACTTAAATAGCTTACAGTGATAAATTTTTTTAAGCTCCATGTATCCATGTAGGAGTTTTAATGACTAGTGTACTTTCGATCAGCATGGTTGGAATCATTATGATATAAATAAAAACAATAAAAGTGTTATTATAATGCCAATTATGACGGCTGCAAAGTTTCGGAAGCTTTCCTTCAGTTTTCCCAGCCTGGAAGTGTTGAGCGATGATGTGTTTGTTGCGGAAGACACTTTGGGACTGGAATACTGCTATCAAGTACGGTTTTCGCCTCTTAAAACGTAGATTTTCGGAGGATTTTTTTTATTGAATTTGATATATTTAAACAAATATACGGTAGTTTTATTTAACATTCAATGCAATTATAAACCCATTGTGTGCTGTTTCGGTCCAAGAAGTTAAACAAATTAAAACTTCAAGAGTATGGTTGAAATTCAGGTTAAAATGTGCAAATTCAAAAAGAGGTTTTGTTTCGGTCAGTGATATAGCTAATACAAATATATACGAAAATAGTTTAGTTTTAATCAACACAACATTATAATTAAAAATTTCTTGTTCATAAAAATTATTATGCGTTAATAAGAATACAAAGGGGCATTGTATGTGAAAGTTATTAATTACAAAATACCTAAGGTTTGTACAAAAATGATGTGGACTACTAAAAATAGTTTTGAGTAGGAATATTCACTGATTAATTAAACGATTGATTTAGACGATAAAAATATATCAATGTATGGCTACAGTTGACTAATTAATTATACTGTATGACTTACTAGTATAATATGAGCATCTGAAATTTTTTTCAGTCCTCATCGTTCTTACTTATTTTAATTACCAAAGTTTTTAATACATAAAGCTATAATTAAATTTCATGATATTGATAAAAATATTATACAATGGAGTTTTAGGTACAACAATTACTTTGAGTTGTTTTTAATCACTGTACATATATTTGTGACTATACACGGTTTTTATGACTATATATTCATTTGTTTGTTTTCTTTTTTCAGCGGGCCTCAACCAGCGCTTTACACCACCGACCCTCGGCCGTCAGCGGGAGTTTGACCAGCACCGGGGGGACGGGTACCCCGGGGTCCGCCGGCGGTGGTGGTGGTACCCCGGTGGGGGTCGGATCCTTCCGGGCGGCGGAATCCAGTCCGAAAACCGCCGCCGGGGGCAATTCTCACCCCTCCGCCGCCTCTCGCCACCATCACCACAACGGGGGTCTGGCCAATGGACACGGACATCCGCCGCCGGCTGGACAGCTGAACGGCCATGGACCACCGCTGAATGGAACGGCGCCGGGCGGGAGTCAAAGGAGCAGCCTGGCCAGTCGCAGCAGTCTGAGCAGCCTCCCGCAGCATCAGCAGAACGGCGGGGGTGTCGTCCCCCTGTCGGGGACCAGAGGCAGCCCTCCGCGGACCAGCCCGAACGGCTCCGACCACGGTGAGGGGTTAGTCACGATACGCATACGCCCCGACGCCCAGGGACGATTTGGCTTTAATGTGAAGGTAAGAGATTGGATCATTTTAATAAAAGTCAAGCTATGTACAGCTTGCGTATTTTAAAGGCAAAGAACGGAATGACCACGGTGAGGAGATAGTCACAATACGCGTAAACTTCAACGCTTAGAAACGATTCGGCCTTATTGTTAAAGTGAGTGGTTTACTACGGTTGTAAATAGTTGATAAAACAAGACTATTTTAACATTGACATCTAGTTAACTGTTTTCGAAACAATTTAGCAACCAAAGACCTAAGCACGGCTAAGCTCGAAACGAATAAAACGCTTAATATCAGAAAGGGGAAATTCTAGTATCTGTGTAAAATTCACGATCTGGCAAGGTGTAGCACTGAATAGTATTATTAAGAAATATTCAAACAAAATTGAACGTAAGGAATTTGACTAAGGCCATAGATGTCTAGAATTTTTGGCAAAAACTTGTAGGGCTAGGCGTACAAACTGGGTTGAGCCACAGCTGTGAATTTTAAATGATTATTCATGTGAAATCCAATGGTTATTTATACAGCTAATATATTCGTAATAAAAACAATTAAACTCTTAGGTCTGGTTATCACTTGGGAGTGACAAGTGACAAAGCGTTTAGATCACAGTGACAAGTGACAGTGTTAATCTTATGTCGTAAACATAGGTGGGCAGCCTCTTGGATTTTAAGGGGGGGGGTATACCAGACCCTCGAAATTGGGGGGGATGTCCTGGGGTATACCTTAAATACCCCATTTTTAGCGTTTTTAGTACTGGGACCCCCCAAATTTTAGGGGGTTGTCCGGGCTATTTCCAAATTTTAGGGGGTTGTAGGCTATAATTGGGATTTTTGGGGGGTATAACATAACTCCCCCCGAACCCCCCTACCCACCTATGGTTGTAAATGTGCACCAAACGCGTTGTCATTTGTCACGGTGTCAACAAGCCTTTAGTGATCTGTAATTTTGAAATAAGACTTCAAAAATTGTAGAGAGACCTACGGTCTTAACGGCCCTTTAACACAACTGTGGAAAGGAAGCAATTTACGTATTAGGACCATTTTATATTATAAATTTTTTTGCCCCATAGGTTTTATTTTAGCGTATTAAAATCTAAAAATAACAGAAAAATTAAATGCATTACTTGCGTTGCCGACTAGTGTTTTTACGCAATGAAACAAAATATTTTATTTTTGTTATGAAATTGTTTTTAACAATTGCCAAAACTTTTGTCTATTAAAAAATCAAAATTTCATAACATTGTGTGACTACTTAGAGAATTTTAGAAAATAATAATAATATAATATGTGTGTGCAATAGACAGTCAGATTAAACGATAATCCCTTCAGTTTTGCCTTTTCCATATGATAGCAGTAGTTACTATGGGTCTCCGACTCGCGAGGACAAGCTTAGCAATACGATTTATAAGTGTCTTTACCATATCACGGAGTGCTCTTATTTTCTAATCATATCACTGCGGTGAAGCGAAGTTCGCAAAAGCTGCATTTTCCGCTCGCTTACTTTATAATAGTGTATGGAAATGGCTTGAGGAGACACTGAAATATTATATAGGATTCGGAAACCCTATATAATTAATTGTTTAAATCCGTATTTGGGTTTCGAATCGTGGAGCTTAGGTTTGAGAAACTTGGATAAGTAATAAAAAAAATTAATATTTTTTTTTTAATTTTTCAATTAATGAAATTAAAATAAGCTTTTAGCAAACCAGGAGTTTTTAACAAACGAGTTTTATTATTTTTTGACATCTATAAAACCAGAGCAAGCAATGTTTTAATTTAACAAACTCGATACATCCATATCACTTTAGTTCGATGTTTGTTAACAAGATTAATAAAAAGTTTTATCTTGTTTTCCCCATTTAGTATTAAACTTAATGCATTCATATCACTTTAGTTGGATGTTTTTTTACAAGATTTATGTTTTATCTTGTTTTTTTCCATTTAGTATTAAAAAACACTATACTAAAAAATCGAATTCTTTTTAATCATCCATTCGGATAAACCTTTTAACATTGACATTGGGTAGGCTTTTTACCTTTAGCTTCCACCGGATGATACGTGCGTTTTTATATATATTTTAATATTTTTGCCAAAGCTAAAAATCTTTGCATTACTTTATATGCAGATTTTCAATATATTTTTTTCATTTAGATATTAATTTCTTTAAGCTAGTTTTAATTAGTATAACAGATAATAGGGCGCGACATTTTTTTTATAGTTAAATGACGTTATTTCGTGGAAAAGTGTGCAATTCTTGGAACGAAATATAATAATAATCGAACATATTAAAATTTAGTTTCCCTTGTTATCACGTGAATAGCTATAAAAAAGATAGTAGCGTTTTGTTTCATAACGACAATGAAACGAGAGCTAAGTTCAGCTTAATTTTTCTAAGAAAAATCGGAAATATCGTGACTGTCACTTTAATTTTAACATTTATTAGCTATTTCTATTTGTGATAAAGAATTGTTTCACTTCTCAAGAAGCTAATTGTAAGATGAAGGCGTCTTAATTAATTTGTAATAAAATTTTTTAACCATTTTGATTGTTCAACTAAAAGTACTTCTCTGTTCTTTTTGTTTGTACTTTCGCGCTCTGGGCACTCAAAAAAAAATTCTTTCGCCTTCATTGCTTATTTGATAATTCGGTTCTAATTTTACGTTAACCGTGATAAATCGATTGAAATGGAATTTGAGGTATATGACGTTTGTATTTGTCATTGAATAATCATTAATTTTTTAAAAACAAACCCAGTTTTGTATATTACACCAACCCCTTGATTATAATCCATGATTATCAGAAAATAAAACTTATTTATTTTCAAACTTATTTTCAAAGTAAAGGCTGGTTCACACCGGAATGAAAACTAATACCGTTGCATTGTTACTTATCACTGCAGTGTAGACGTGTTGTCACTTGTCACTCACCACTTCGGTGTGAAATAAGCCCAACTTGCCCCTGATTGTAACTACTAAATATAAATCTCGATTTTCATGACACCTGCAAATTCTGAATTTTTAAAAGAAAAAGTGTAATTGTAATTTCTTTTTTTAATTGTATGTAAATTTATATAATTACTGATTTTCAGGGTGGGTCAGACCAGCACCACGCGATCATTGTTAGCAGGGTGGCGCCAGGAAGCGCGGCTGACGTCTGTTTTCCCCGGCTGAACGAAGGCGATCAGGTGAGTAGAGTATTGCGGTTTTTAATTGTACAAACTTGTGATTAGTAATTTTTCCCTTAGCCCTGGGGCTCCGGATCTTCTAGCAGCTCCGGAGCGCAGCTTTATTTTTGTACTAATTTCTTGAATAATAAAGGATTTAAGGTCAATATAATCAAGGGAACTTGGAGCTAAAAATAGAGAACTTGAAGCTGAAAATGGAAGTCGTCAAAACCTATACCTACGCCCAAGCGAAGCCTAAATCTAACCCCAAGTTATTTTTTTCATAAGGCCTTCAGACCTCAAGGTTATCACGGTTACGGCTCCAAGTTCCCAAAAATTACCGATGTCTTCAAGTTCCCTAGTTACCTACGGCTCTAAAGACCTCGTATATACCACTTTTTTGTGAATTAAATTTTTTTTAAATGTATTAAAAGCAAATAAAACAGTTTTAAAAATGTGAATAGACTAGTTTAGAACATTTTTCAAGCTCAAATAAGCTTGAAATGGCTCATTTAAAAGGCGGAGCACCGAAATTCCCTTTGTTTTAAATGGCTGATGCTCCCGAGGAGGGTAGGAACATCGAACGTCGCTTTATATTTTTGGACCCTTTCCATAGGTGAGCACGGTCGGGGAAGCTAGGGGGGGTGGTTACCCTGGGTAAATCGAATTTTGAATTCTAGGAGGGGGGTCCCAGGGAGGTCCGGACCCCCCCTAGCTTTTTAGGGGGGGGTCGACCCGGGGTGCAAAATTTTGAAATCTAGAGGGGGGTCAGGTGGGGTGCGGTGTCCAAAGCAAAACAGTTTTAAACCATAATAACTTTAATAATTGTTCTTTTTATAGGATAATACTACATTTTATTGAATAAAAAGCCATATTCATGTATAAAAAGGGTGTAAAAGCATGAATATGTGATGAAAATTCACGTTTTTGGAAGAAAATTTAGTATAAAAAAGGTACCTAAAATTTTCCCGAGGGGGGAGGGGGGGGGGGTCAGATTTCAAAATCTAGAGGGGGGTCAGGGGTAAAAAATTCGGAAATTTGGGCGGAGGGGGGAGGGCCCCTAGATTTTCGTCTAGGGGGGGGGCAAAATTTCGAGGCTAGAAGGGGTGGACCCCGACCTGCCCCCCCCCCTTTCTCACCTATGACCCTTTCTAGACGACGGGCCGAACCGAGTTTTAAATTCACAGACCTGATAAATTTTTCAACGAAGTATTTTTTTGCGCCCGGGAGACCGTATATCGTCGTCACTAAAGCAAAAATGAGTCTTAGTGATTATAAAATACACGTAACTGACTCATTCTGTAGTGAATAGGGTGCTGTTTGAATTTTAAAAGGAGTCACAGTTGCATATATTTTATACGAATTCTGGTTTATCTAGTCGTAGTAACGACGATAATTTATAACGAAAAAACCACATAAAAAGTGGCTTCTGGGAGCTGGAAAAATATAGTTTTTTCGGAAGTCACGTTCAGTATATAATAATTTTTTTATTGTGGGAAAAATAAAAATGTCGAAGAGAGTTTTAGACTGTTTTGTTTTGCATTCGGTGAATATGATCGATTAAGGAAAAAAGTTTTCCATAGAAAAAAAATTGAAACGATTCCCGGAATTTTTCGTCTTTAACGGAACTGCAGTTAATCTTAAAATGCCAGCCGATTGTTTCATTTTAGTGAAAAATAGCTTTTAATTAAAAGTAAAAACTTCTTGGATTAGATTCTCCTTTGTAGCTCTGTGTTACTTGAGGAGATTATTTTAAGCCGTACTAAATTTTGTGAGTTTTTTCCAAAGAAGTCACGTAGCTGTGAAACAAAATTTTTATTAGTTGACTCCATAGGTGAGAAAGGGGGGGGCATGGTGGGGTCCAGCCCCCTAGCCTCGAAATTTCGGGACCCCCCCTAGACGAAAATCTAGGGCCCCATTCCCCCCAAATTTCCGAATTTTCTACACCTGACCCCCCTCTAGAATATGAAATCTGACCCCCCCCTTCTCCCTTGGGAAAATTTTAGGTATTTTTTATACTAAATTTTCTTCCGAAAACGTAAATTTTTAACAAATATGTATGTTTTTACACCCTTTACCAGAATATCGCTTTTTATTCAATAAAATGTAGTATTATCCTATCAAAAGAACAATTATTAAAGTTATAATAGTTTAAAACTGCTTTGCTTTGAACACCGGACCCCAGCTGATCCCCCTCTAGATTTCAAAATTTTGCAACCCGGGTCGACCCCCCCCTTAAAAAGCTAGGTGGGGGGGGGGGGTCCGGACAGCCTTGGGACCCTCTTCCTAGAATTCAAAATTCGATCTACCCCGGGTAACCACCCCCCTAGCTTCCCGGACCGTTCTCACCTATGGCTGACTCGGTGTCATGTCATTTGTGTAATTAGATCTCAGTGTATAAAATGAGAAAGTGGTACCTTTAGAGTCGGTTAGATCAGTGTAAAAACTCTGTATAATAATGTACCGTTTAAAGCTGCAATCTGTGGATAATATACTTATCTAACTGAATTCGGCATAAATCTTTTTTTCTTTAGAGATACTAAAAAATTTTTCCAGTGTACATCTTTTTTACCACTAAAAATAATCGTATTGAATCGCTCTTCTGCGTGATTTATATTCTGTGTTGCGGTTTATGTTTTATATTGTTATAATTAAAGTTTTCATAGCGGATTAAAATTTCTTTCGTTTTATAAATAATGTTAAAATATAACATGTATTTTATTCGTTTCTATACTATACAAAAATTAAAGTGAAGTGAGAAGCTTTAAATTTTTCAGAAATGATTTCGTGTTAAATTTTTGGAATGTAAGTTTAGAGGTCTGGAAGTTTAAGCGTTTCTACTTAATGTTGCGCGTTAATAAAGGCAAGTATGTAAAACGCGTCTCTCTGTAATAATAAGAATGCTACCAGCGGATAGTTTGCCAGTGCTGACGCCGTCCTCACCCTGTGTTTAAGACACGGTTTTATTTCTCAATAATCAGAAAGTGTTAAGAGCTGGGGGTTATTTGTATTTTACTGGGCGTATGTTTAAGATATCTGAATATCCTACTAAATATTGGATCTAAAAGACTAGTCGGTGTGTATTTAATCTTGATATCCTGGCTTAGGAATAATGTATTTTTTATTGTAGTCTTGAAACATTATCCCAACGGGAGTTGTTTCTCCCGTTGTGATAATGTTTCAAGACACAGATATATACTACTAACTAAAGTATTATTATATTATAATAAAAGTTGATTTTTAAGTCCTAATGATTAACAGGCATGACGTTTCTGATCACATCATACGCCCGGGGAGAAATCGCCCCTTTTTCCTGCACTATTCTTAGAGCGTTTTTCTAGGCTAGTGTTATATAATACTAAATGTCGATTTTTTTAGGTCCTAATGATTAACGGTCGTGACGTCACGGGCCACACCCACGATCAAGTGGTGAAGTACATCCGATCGGCCCGGGAGGCCCACAGCGGGGAATTGGTCCTAACCGTCCGACCCAACGGTAAGTATTTATCGATTGTTTGTTTGTTGGTTTGTTTGTTTGTTGGTTCGTTTGGTTGGTTTGTTTGTTTGTTGGTTGGTTTGTTTGTTTGTTGGTTGGTTTGTTTGATTGGTTGCTTGCGCTAACAGCGTTACTCGGAGTAAGGGATTTATTACCGCACTTCATAAGGTTTGATTGAACGTTGACGTAGGACAGGAGTAGGTAATAAAAGGTTTAAAGAGTTGTAACTTGAAAGGCTTGCGTTGTGTTTTCGCGAGCTGAATGCGGTCTAATCTGTCTTCACCCACTAGTTTATTCAAATGGAACATACTTTAGATATTGTAATCGACTACCTAGCAACTGGGGCTTATATATATATATACTTCGAATCTTCTTTTTGTAATAACCTTTTTTTTAAATAATTTTGTTGCATTTAGCTATAAGAATTCTTTTTAATAAACTATTTTTAGCCTAATTTGCTTCTGATATTTGAGTATTAAGTTTGTTTTTGTATGTTATGGAAAATCATAGCGTTAAACTAAATTAAGAAAAAGTATATTAAATTAAATTGAACTTTATTAACTATTTTATGAACAAAAAGTAAATAAATCTTGAGCTAACTAATTATCGAAAGCTAAATATATTCAGATTTTTGAGCTTATTCAATGATTGCGCAGAAATTAGCTTAAACATGAGCGCCCACCAATACAACTACATATCGTCGTTACTACAGCAAAATAAGCCCCAGTCATTATAAAATAGACGAGAATGTGACTCATTCTTAAGTTAATGAGGACTTGTTTTAAATTTAGAATGAGTCACAGCCACATATATATTATGGCAATTACGGCTCATTCTGTCGTAGTGACGACGATATTCACTTAACTGGATATTAACAAACAAAAACGTCATAAACAACCTCCGCCCCTCACCCGATTGCAGAATACAATTCAATCAAACTTCTCGGTGGAAAAAGGGTTTTTTTTCTTTCTTAAAAAAAACTCGGAACGAGCGTTAATAAATATAAATATATGCTCTCGTACCTCGTACCTTGCAAAATCAATCATTCAGTTGGATTCACTTAGCCGATTAGGTGTGAGCCGTTTGAGATAAAAATGTATATAGGAATGATAATAATGCTCATTGACAGACCTGTGCACGGTCTGGAAATGCCCCCCCCGCCGTTTTATTGGAGGATTTGCCCCCCCCGTTTTATTCCCCACCCCCGCCAAAAAATAAAGAAGTACCCTAAAATTTTGACGCCATTTTTGACCTATGATGACGCCATCATCGCAATTTTTTGCAGTTTTTAGCCTATTTCAATGTATTTTAAGCCATTTCAGACCTATTTTTACCTTAGTTTCGCTTTTTTTTGTCCCTTTTTTCTCTTTTCCCTTCTTTTTTTCTCTTTTTTTTCTCCTTTTTTCTCTTTTTTCCCCTGCTTGCCCCCCGTTTTATTGCCCCCCCCCCGTTTAAAAAAAGTTGTCCCCCCCGTTTTGGATTAGCCTTAGCCGTTTAAACCCGGGGGCAGTGCACAGGTCTGCTCATTGATGAGTGTTTATCGCTCTGATTACAAATAGCTTTATGCGAATTTTTGTATTGAAATTGTGTTGTTTTATGATGTAAAATGGCCAATAAAAATGCTGGTTCAGTTTTGGTTTTGAAATTGTTAGGATATCTGGTCTGGAAGTTAATCACCTTTGTCTTTTATAACACAAGACGTGAGACTGGCTGCCATACAAGTTGCGCACGCACAAAATGATTTAGCGAGCGTTTGCAAAAGCTTAATAAATCCCTTATCAAATCTGCACTTTGATGCATACAGTTCAAACAAAACTTTATTTTGAATTTTTTTTTAATCGGTAATCGGGTTTACATTGTAGCTTTGCTTGTCCGCACTGTTAAACTCGGGTTATAGTCGGTATTGTTAGGCGA
The DNA here is from genome assembly GCA_030248175.1 of Microlaimidae sp. YZB2_3. Lineage (NCBI taxonomy): Eukaryota > Metazoa > Nematoda > Chromadorea > Desmodorida > Microlaimidae > Microlaimidae sp. YZB2_3. The sequence continues at coordinate 19,590 of JASAMX010001658.1, read as the reverse complement.
GCTTAGATTGTAAGTCAGCTTTTAGCAGTTTGTAGTTTGAAAGTGCGGCGTTGGGTGAAAAAATAGTGAGGTAATTTGAGCGGGAAGTACTCCCTTAGGTACCGGAAACGCAACGGTTTACTAGAAAGTATAGAAGAACGGAAGCTATACCGCGGTGGCTGGGCTTAATTAGACGGATAAACTGTTAGTTTTTTTTATAACGGAAGCTGCTTCGGGGGGTTGAAAACTTCGGAAGCAACGGGGTTTACGTGAAAAACGGTGAAAAAGTGATTTTGTGGAAACTTCCTCCTCCCGAGATATACAATTAACTGCAGAAAATTATTAATAGTTGGATATACCGTTTGAAGTTTTTTCTACGACTATGAGTTTTCAAAATGTTAGCAACTGGTGGTTGGGCGATTCGTCATGGCTGTCAAAAATTTTTACCCCGCAGGAAAACTACAATAGTCCGGGTAAATATTTTGGTGTTTTTATTTCATATTTGTGTTGTAAAATTAAAAAAAAGGCTAGGTTGCTCGTTTTTACGGCATGAATATCATATTTAAATTTTAAACTAAAAAAAACAAGTAGATTTTAAACAGCTCCTGAATTATTGTTTATTTTGGCTTAGGCGTAGGGTCGCAGGCCATGGAAATCTAATGGAATGAATAAAGGCTATGTATGTAATGGATTCAATTTATTTTAAGAATGTAGAAAAAAAGTTACACGATTACTATTACTTTTGCTACTGGATCAAAACAGACGTGTCAGAACAGGAGGTGGGCGAATATTCGGAAAGTTTTCAATCAACGACGTTTTTCCAGTCATTCTTCGGGCATCTTAAAGTTTTTAAAAAAGCGTCTTTTAGCCAACAGACATCACCGCCAAGGCGCGATATTTCAAAAAGTTAAAAGCTCCAGGCGACTTCTACTGATTTTATCGTTCAATCGATCACTTTACGGATTTCATCATTGCTCAGTTGGTGTCTTAAATAAGTTGCCAAACCGCTCATCTGCCATTTAACTTAATTTTTGCTGACTTCAATATGTACCATGGTCTAAAATCGGCATGTTTTTAATGTTGTAATTAGTTTTACTGTTAGTATTTAACAAATTACTTGGAATATATACAGTATAATATGTATTTTGCATTTTATGAGTTTTTTGTACTCTTTAGTGATTTTTCTTTCTATCCTCTAATATCATGTTTAAGATTTCCGGTCATTTTTAGCGAAAGAAGCTCCGGAGCTCGGTCCCTTAAATGAACAATTTTAAGCTTATTTGAGCTTGAAATATATTTATGATGGTACCTATCAACCGGGTGGCACTGCGGGCTTGACTTCGCGAGACGTCATCAGGAAGCGTATATACATGCTGTAGTAGTATACGGAGCGAGCCCGCTTACTTTTACAACCAGACATACAGTACACCCGTAAAAAGTATACAAAACAGAAGATTCAGTACCGTATGCAAAAACCCGCGGCGTAAAAACGACTAATGGATGAGAAAATGTTGGATTTGAAGAAAAAAAAAAGATTTGAAAAACAATTAACTTCCGTTCCATTCGCAGATAAGAGACTTTTAGTCTTTTTATAGCAAGTGTATACTGTAATCTGGGAAGTCCTGTGTTCGACTTTTAGTCTATTTATAGCAAGTTTATATTGTAATCTAGGATCTCCTGCCCTGCGTCCGCTTCGGAGGTTTTTTTCTCTCGCTGTTTTGCAACTTTTAACGGCTTTTATCCGTCCTGAACTGGCAATTTTAGATTATATTAGGGCGTTTTTTTGAGCGATTAGTTTAATTAAATCGAAGGATTCCTCGGGAATTTTTATCAAACGCCGGGGACTATCGATTTTTATCACCTTTGACAGACGCCGTGGAGAATAGCGGATTTCTGGGATAAGACCCCCCCCCTTTTATCCCCGGGCACCGCTGAACTCTTTTCTGATAACGGGAAAATGGGTCAGAAGAATCGTTCTAAAGGGCACGCTACTCTGACTAATTCTATAGTTAAAAGGATCTGTTTGAAATCTAAAATAAGTTAGAGCCGCGTATATTTTAGACACAGTGTGGCTCATTCTGCAGTAATAACGACGCGCTGTTATCAGAAGAGCTCGGGGTTGGAAATGTCCCCACGGTCCAGGGGCGTAGGCAGGATTTCGGAAAGGGGGGGGGTTGTACTCTATACAAATTTTTCAAAAGGGGGGGGGTTGTAGGGGGTTGTACGCCAAATTTTCAAAATACGTTAAAAAAGACATTAAAAAAGGGTAAAAATTTTTGCGCTTCGCGCTAGGTGATTCTTTTTGTTGTTATTTGCATTGTTTTTTTAAGTTAAACTTGAAAAATTTCCGGTTTAAAAAGGTATAACATTAAAAATCGTGCGATAGCACGAAAAAATTTTCTAAAATTGTCTTTGAAAATCAATAAAAACGTCACTTAAATGTTGTAAAAAGGTATATAAATGTCGAGCGCTGAGCGGAGCGAAGCGCGAGGAAATTTTTTAAAATTGTTCTCTTTGGACCTCCAAATTTTTACCTCCGCCAACCCAAAAGGGGGGGTTGCCACCCCTACAACCCCCCCCTGGCTACGCCCTTGCCACGGTCGTTTGTTCCCCGAGCGTTATCTGACTTTTTATAAGTTAGCAGTTAAAATACGTATACGTTGTGACTAAGTCAGATGTGTCATAAAATACTCGTAATTATGACTCTTTTTATTCTTTAAAACACATAGTACCAACAATATGAGTCAAAGTTACGTTGATTTTATACTAATTGTGACTTATTGTATCAGAGTAAAGTCGAATAGAAAAACTGGGCGTCTGTGCTGTGAGCCGTTTTGCGAAACACTTTTTAATGACCGAACGAGTCGATGTAAAAACGGTTTCGTGACTGTTTTAAAACGCAAAACCTCGTATAATTAGTTCACAGAAGCAGTAACTCGTGTGGCTCATTATTGTTTAATGCTGAGAAACAAGTTTAAAAAAATGAATCCCAGAATAATAAAATTTGTACAAAAAAAATGTGCAGAGGAAAAAATGGTTGGAATATTTGGAGAATGAAAAGGTGGTTGTCAAACAAATTCTCAGTTTGTATATAGCTGAGACAGCAATATATAAACTATAAATTATAATTATTGTACAAGTGGACCCATAAGTTAATGAAATACCCTGTCTTAATGTTTTTTTTTTTGAATATTATTTTGGTACAAGCTAATCCATGTTATTCAGATTTCCGGCCATTGGTCATCCCATCTTTTTCCCTTCTCCCCTACACGCAAATTATTTGAAAAGATTTCTCCGTACAGACCTGTGCACTGCCCCCCCCCCCACGGGTTTAAACGGGGGGGACCTGGGGGGCAACTTTTTTGAAACGGGGGGGGGGTAAGCAAAGGGGAAAGAAAAAAAAGAAAAAAAAGAAGGGAAAAGAGAAAAAAGAGACAAAAAAAGCGAAAATAAAGTAAAAATAGGTCTGAAATGGCTTAAAATACATTGAAATAGGCTAAAAACTGTGCAAAAAAATTGCGATAATGGCGTCATCATAGGTCAAAAATTGCGTCATAATTTTAGGGTACTTTTTCATTTTTGGCGGGGGGGCAATAAAACCCGGGGGGCAAATCCTCCAATAAAACGGGGGGGGGGCAATTCCAGACCGTGCACAGGTCTCTGCGTATCTATCTTTTCAGATATATGTAAGTGAATATGGTATTATGCAGTTGAAAAAAATTAATTTACCAGAAAAAAAACCGCGAAGGTTAGGGAATGGTCAGTTGCGCTTGCGCTAACGCTTTTGATTTTTCGACTCTTTCTTTCTGGCGACTCAGGGTGATGTAGTCAGAAAAGAACAGAGTATTAATTCGGGTGAGAATTATTAGGTACTATTAACGGCATTAATTCTATCGAAGGCCGCGTTCTAGGAATTGTCTACTCCGGGGTATCAATTTTGAGCCGTGTTGTTGTTGCACAGGAGGCAATTGCGATTTTCTCGGAACTCCATTCCCTCCGTATGTGAAAAGCCTTATAACAAAGCGTTGAAGGTGGAATTATTTTTTTCATTGGAACTAAGCAGTTGCAGGTTTGAAATGTGCGCGTTTGAAATCGACTGATAAGAAAAGAAACCTAGGAATTATTAGAGAAAAAATTCGTTATTAGAATTAAGATTATTTAAGTGATTGGAATTATTTGTGACATGCTGTAGGTTCTATCACGTACGTGCTTCCAGGAAAGAAGAAAGTGAGAGAGTATCAGATTGCGAGGCAAAAAAAACTTCAAATGCGTCATACCTTTTTAGGGAGCTTGCGCAATATGAGAAAGAATATTTATATATTTAAGTTTCTGCATAAATTAGTTTGTTTTCTGAATGTAATTTATTATCTATCATCAAGAATGAAAGAAATTATTTGTGTGTATTGGAATGCAAAATTTTTGAATAAAAGAAAAAAAATTAAGATAATATTATTACATATATAACAGTTTACTAATTCCATAATTACCTGCCTTGTCATTTTAAGTTTTTACCAATATAGCAAAAAGACAGTAATCCAAAACTTTTAGGTAGGCACTTTTTTAAGAGAAATTTGCGGAATTATTGTACTAGTTGAAAATAAACTCTTACAAAATTTAGAATTTTTTGGTCCCAATTTGTTTTTGTACCCGCATGTATATATATTAGAAACATTATATTATTTTATTTTTTGGCTTTTCTTAGTCAAAATTTAAAAAAATTCCCGGATAAAATACTTAAGATTTACATTTAAGGCTCCTTTACACTTTAAAATTTTTCATGATAGTAATTTAATTTAAAACTTTATTTTTAAGTTGAAACTGTATTTTCCATTTAAGAACGATTTAAAATACATTGACTCGCGGATTTTGACTGTTAATGTATTTTAACTGTTAATTTGAAAATTCTTCAAAACCTTCAAGCTTTCGATGCCACTAAATTACTTTAATGTTCTCCTATACCGCACCCAAACGTGCGAATGACTGGAATTCGAAGCACCAGAATGATTTATCTATTTGAAAATGTAAACGTCCGTTTCGGGTGTATCCGGAAGAAATACACACGCATGTCGTTAAATTTAAAAATTTAAAGAAAAAATGTCGCAGGGTAAAATCCGGTCTTATCGATTTAAAAAGCCATTTTGGTCTGTAGGCGTTTTTTTACAGTGTCTGCATTAGTATAAAAAATAAAGTATAATATAGCTCTATTCTGAAATCAGGAAATTGGTTCTGTCTTCGCCCCGCGCTGCTATCCCTTACTTAAACTACACTTCGTTGAAAAAAGTTTAGTGAAATCGAATCAAGTTTTGCGATTTCTTGGAAAACGCCTGCGATTATAGGAGCCAAAGTCGGAGTCTCTAACTACAATTGCAGTTTGTATCTAAAAAATTTTCGAACAGAATCTGTCTACCTTGAGCGTTGAACGGTGTTCACTTTTTTAATACGAAGTTAGATCGTTCGATTTTTTTGGTTCTGCTTCACTTCAGCGTTTTAAAATATGATTGTTATAATTGAATTTTCATTTTTATGGTTTAGAGCATAATTATCAAAAAGCTAACAATTTACAGTTGGCAAGATAAGTTTCAACATTGGTGAATAGCGTGCATATTCAGTATTTTCAGGGACTTAAGAGAGTTCGAAACCAAGTTAAGTGATCTAAGCGTCATTCCATTGCTATTTAGTCATAGATGTTTTCGGTCAGGTCCGCTAGGGCTAGGGGGATCCACCCCCGGGTGGAAGGCCAAAATTTTTTAGTAAGAGGGGTCAATGGGGTCCGGACCCACCTGGCTTTTTAAGGGAAGTCGACCCCGGGTGCGAGATTTCAAATTTAGGGGGGATCAGATCAGGGGGTCCGATTTTTTAACAAAGTTATTTAAATCAATAATTTAAGTGTTTTTAGGTCTAATATTGAATTTTATATACTAAAACAGCCTATTTAGGCCTAAAAAATGTGAACACTGTTTTTAACTAAAAAACCGTGTTTTTAACAGTAAATAAAAAATTATACTTCCAAATTGGACGGGAGGGGGGAAGGGGGGTCAGCCTCGCTAGGGGGTCATGACAGACCGCTCTCGAGCTTTGAGGGGGAGGGGGCCATACATGGGCACGGGGAGAGATTAATTCCCCTTCAAATTCTGAGAAAGGGGGCTAATTCCCCCTCCACTCAGAAGTGGGGGGGAGAAAAGGTTAACCTCCCGCCCCCAATTTTGGAAAAATGAAGAAAAAATGTCTTTAAAAACACTCCTAAGTGCCTCTAAACTTAAGTTTTAAGCACAACGAAGCTTAAAATCCATGCATTATTTAATCACAATTTAACTCGTTTATAATGAATGACGTTGAAAAACAAGCTATCTATTATTTTTATTGAGAATTTTTTGATAAATTGTACCGAATTTTGTTTTTATTCTTTAAGCTCATTAAAAATGAATGTCACTTTCGTTTTGTATATTAATGTTGATAGAAAATCGGGACTAAGAAATTTATTTGTAAAACGAACCACGGTGGCGTATCATCTTTAAGATGTTTACAAAAAATTTCATAGTTACATTAAAGTATAAGATGTTTTAGTAAAAATATTATAAAATTTATAAATAAAATCTCTCAATACAAAGCGTAAATTTATATAAAATATAATAATAATACCGTTTGTTAAATAACGATTTTATAATATAAAAATTTTTATATATATATAGGTAATAATTATTTTATTGAATTTAAAACGTTTGATGAATTTTAAATAGAAGAATTGCAAAATTTTTTCATAAAACAGTATGGCTGTTTTTTGTTTTGGCTTGAAAAGGCGTGTTTAAAAAAAGGGGAGGGGGTATGCCCTACCAACCCCCTCTACTCTCTCCCTATCTAAAGGTGGCAACTTAATCGGCAATTAAAAGACATCGGGTGTTAGCTCGCAGAGCGTTAAGGCGGAAGGAGGGGGGGGAGGGAGGGGGTTCATGGATTCCAGCTTGGTTGCTCTTGTTGATGTATGTGTAAGTGTAATGTATTTTTTCTCTAATTCAGGACCGAACACGTTAACAGTAACACAGTACGTGCCGATTAGAAAATGCAACGCTTCCAGAATGCCGATGGAAAAACTTCCATTTATTTTCGGCACTTTAACTCTCATATCGCTGGTACTGGAAATGCTTAGAATAAATTTTTAAAACAAAAAAATTCAGCATAATTTTTGTTATTAATTGTTTTAAACAAATTTTATTGATAGTTTAAATGTTAAATCCAAGTTAAATATAAATTTTAAAATGTATAAACGTACAAACATAATATATATCATTCATATGGCGGAATGAGCACAAAATTATACCGGCCAATAGCCCCTTCCCATTTTTTTAAAACTTAATCTAGCTGTGACTTATTTTTACTGAATGTGCCTTAAAAATCTAAAAAAATTACAGTCACGTGTGTTCTATACTGTTTTGTGACTAATTTTGCAATTCTTCTATTAAAATTCATCAAACGTTTTAAATTCAATAAAATAATTATTACCTATATATATATAAAAATTTTTATATTATAAAATCGTTATTTAACAAAGGGTATTATTATTATATTTTATATAAATTTACGCTTTGTATTGAGAGATTTTATTTATAAATTTTATAATATTTTTACTAAAACATCTTATACTTTAATGTAACTACTAAATTTTTGTAAACATCTTAAGATGTATGCTACCGTGGTTCGTTTTACAAAATAAATTTCTTAGTCCCGATTTTCTATCAACATTAATATACAAAACGAAAGTGACATTTATTTTTAATGAGCTTAAAGAATAAAAACAAAATTCGGTACAATTTATCAAAAAATTCTCAATAAAAAATAATAGATAGCTTGTTTTTCAACGTCATTCATTATAAACGAGTTAAATTGTGATTAAATAATGCATGGATTTTAAGCTTCGTTGTGCTTAGGTAACTTCTAAAATCTACCTTCCTGTTTAACTCTTGGCGAAATATGGTTATTTAATCTTAAAATTTTTTTCCAGTTTTAAATTTTAAAATTTTTTGACTATTTTTATGATAAACTACATAAAATATAAAAGTTATAGTTTTAACCCGGAAGATAATATCGTTGTTCCTACGACACAAATAGTTACACTCGGTGTAAAAATAACGTAAAATTTATATTACTCGCGTGTTAAAAGATAAAAAGAGTCACAATTTAGTAATTCACGCCGATTCTGATTTATTGTCTCATAGTAACGACAGCAGACCTGTGCACTGCCCCCCGGGGTTATAATGGGGCAATGGGGGGCAATTTCAAAACGGGGGGCACGGGAAGGGCAATTTTTTTGAAACGGGGGGGGGGGCAATAAAACGGGGGGAGCAAGCAGGGGAAAAAAAGAGAAAAAAAGGAAAAAAAAAGAAAGGAAAAGGAAAAAAAAGGGACAAAAAAGCAAAAATAAGGTAAAAATAGGTCTAAAATAGCTTAAATTGCATTGAAATAGGCTAAAAACTGCAAAAATTTCGCAATGATGGCGTCATAATAGGTTAAAAATGGCTTCATAATTTTTGGGTACTTTTTCATTTTTCCGCGGGGGAAGGGGCAATAAAACGGGCGGGGGGGGGGGGGGGGGCAAATCTTTCAATAAAGCGGGGGGGGGGGGGCATTTTTAAACCGTGCACAGGTCTGCGACAGTATATTTTTTAATTGGCTCACCCTCTCCTGGAGCTGTTGGCCCAGTCGAAGACTTTGTGCATCGCGGACACGCCCTCCCGTCCCATCGGGGCCACATCCCCGCCGGTGAGAATGGCGTAGTCTAGACCGGAATGCAGCGCCAAACTCTAGAAAATGCTTAGGCTACCTAGCTTAAATTCCGCCAGTCTTAATTTCGGCCACCGGCTGTTATTTTTGTCATGCGCAAAATTATATAGCTAGATAGATCGTCCGTCACGTCAACCATCCAGCCACAAGAAGTTTTATTTTTATAAATTTTCCCATGACAAGAACGGCAGCCGCTGGCCAAAATTAAGGCTGGCCGAATTTAAGTCATATTTACCTTAACTTTAAAAGTTACTATAAAAAATACTATGATATTAATTTGTACGAAATGTGGATTAGTTACCCAATTATCTCACTATTATTCCAACCCTCGTAACTTGTGACATTGCTTTTTTGATACTGATTTATCAAAGACAAAGAACCAAACAGTAACGTGGCTCAGCTACGGACTATAAAGGCCGCATTACCACTTAGAAACTTACATTAAAAAAACATGACTTTTTCACAGGGATGGTCTAGAAAATAATGCATAGAATGAATACTATATCTATAATATAAAAAAAAACAAAAGGAACAGGAATCAAAAATTTTAACTTTGCAAACAGCAAAATGAAATGAAAAGGCAGTGTTCTGCAAATAACTTTGAGCTAAGCTGAACCCACTCCTACTAGTAAACATTAATAGAATCACAGAATAGCTTACTTAATTATAATAATACCTTGGCAAACATGGTTTTTCCAGTTCCTGGAGGTCCATAGAACATTACATTTCTAAATAGACCGTGATTTCTTTTTGTATTTTGAGTTGTTAAAGCAATATCTCTAACACGTTCTTCCAATTTGGGCTGTAAAACAATAAAATACGCAAAGGAGAATCTATAGGCAAATAAAATTTTGCTGAACTCGAAAATTGCAAAATTGAATTGACTATTTAAAAACAAAACCATTCAAAATTTTAAACAAAAGCGGTTAACTAATAAAGATCAAAACCCACATTTTAATAATTATTTATCAGGATTACTTAATTTGCAACCCAAATGCAAATTTTTTAAGAGCTAAAATTGATTAATTTCTGTATTTTGTAAAAAGGTGAAAATAAAAAAAAATTTGCGTTTTTATTTTGTTTTGTTTTTTGAAAAGCGTCATAACCGCACAGCTTTAATTGGTCCGCCCATGTCTGCATTCTTTTATACGAGGTCACTCAAATATAATTTAACCATAGCTAAAACACAGATGTCAAGAAATATTAATACCGGTTTTCAATTAAATTTAAACAAAAGCTTAATGGTTTTTACATTAAATATTCGAACCGGTGCCTGTACCATTACCAGATTCAGGCGATTTCATTTATAATACCATAATTTAGGTGTTTTCGTGTTTATACTCTACAAACTTTAGCTATTAAAGCAAATAACTATTATGCCTCTTTTGCCACGGAATCGATACAAACAAACAAATCAATTTGCTTCTCGCATTTTTGTTGTTGAGAATAACCTGGTTTATGAAAAACATTAAACGCACGTTTTTGCTTAAAACCTGTTTACTTTGCCGAATAAAGGTAATCAATAAAACAATCAACGTTGATTAGTTTTTTTGGTTACATACCCTTAATATTTCAAAAGATTCATTAAAAGTATAAATTAAAAGCACTTTCTAAAAACTGATGTTAACATTTTATAGACGAGCAATTTAGCCCAAAGTGGAATTGGTCTAACCCTAACCCCCTCTTATATAAATTTGGCAGGATGCTTAACTCTTAACCCGTGCCCATGAGGTTACATTACACATTCAATATAAATTTAATAAAAATTTTATTAATCATACCAAATAGCAATTAATAGTAAATTAGACATTTTATAAATACGGTTTTAAAACTAACATTTATGTTCCTAAAAATTTAAAATTATTAAAATTATTTTATTTAGCTTAAATTACGGTATTTAAAACTAAAAAAATCAAAAATAAACTAAAAAATTTTTTATTAAATTTATTTTCTCCTATTAAGTCAAAATAAAATCCTTAAAAAATTTAAAAAAAAACTTAAAAAAAGAGATAAATAACTTTATTCGCGCCTTTGGTGAGAAATTCTTTTAATACTTGTTTCTAAAATTCATACAATACCCTTACATTTCTGTTGTCTCAAAAAACACACACTAAATTTCTGTATTCTTAAGAAAAACCCCCCATAAAGTTTTTTGTAAATTTCCAGACCATAAACTCTCCGTTTTTGTAAAACACTGTTTTTATACTGGTGCATTTAGTGGTTTTTTTGAACAAAAAAATCTTTAGTCAGCATTTAAATAAACAAATCTTACAAAATAAAAAAATACTTACAGTGAGAACAATTCCTTCCATTGGATCCTTGGGTTTTTGCAATATCTGACGAACTGTTTTAATTGGATGCTTTACAGTTTCGATTGGTGTAATTCGAGAGGTTTCTCTGACAAGACTGGGCTTACCTAATCTAGCTTCGATGTACCTGACAAAATATTAATTGAAAATTAGTTTATTATTATTCAACACTTTGCTAGTACAGTTAAAACCTTGAACAAGCCGAGTATGCATAAGATGTTTCACAATTTTGTTTAATAAAAAACACGTTTCCTTTATAATGACTTTAAGATAAAATCTTAAAACAAAGAAATAATTATATTTAATCCCCCCACTCCCTCCCCGGTATTTTGAACCCCAAAACTAACTACTTTAAAATTTAGGGTTTTGTTTGACAGTTATCTCCTAAAATTTTTGGGGATTGTGCGTTTTTTGCGAGTGCACCTTTTAAGGAGTGGTTTATCATTTCAACATGTTACACCAAAAACCTCTGATCGGATATTAAATTCATTTATCATTTTGATTATAAAAGCAATTGTTTTTTTAAGCGTATACAAAAATTAACTTCTTAAAATACATTGTTTATAATCATAGTTTAACAGGGCTGTCTGTATCCAGGATTTCATTTGAAGGGGGGGTATACTTAAAGAAAAAAATACGTGCCCTGAGCGGTCTGCGGGGCTGTAGCCAGGAGTGAAGGGAGGACATAATAGCCAGGGGTGAAGTGAAGGGGTCTGTAATTCAGCAAATAAAAAATTTTTTTATCTTTTTTCATTTGCATCCCGAGCTGCAAAATTCTGAAATTTTTTACCCAAGAAGGTAGCTGGATCGAAGTCCATAAATATTTTTAAACAAAAAATAGATACAGTATCATTTGACCATTTTACTGTTTTTGACAGACACAGACACTAGCCTTAGGACTCTGTGTGTCTCTCCCTTTTATTTTCATTAAGGTAGAACACCACAGTTAGATTTTGACGGCAGATCCTTACTAATTAATTTTTACTAAAGTAATTAGACCTGCTGATTCAATTTTTGACATTCATTTTTCTGTAAAAAAATGTTAACGTCCACAATCATCAAATAACATCAATAAAATACATGTCAAAAATACAAAACATTAATAAAATTTATTACCAAAAATATTCTATATTTTCATTTTCTATTTAGCGTATCTTAAATAATACAACATTTCTTTAATTAAAAAGTTAAAAATTAAAAAAAAATTTTTGTCGGCGTTAAAAATATGGTCGCGCGAAGACTCGATCCCATGGGTCCGAGAATCCGAGCCCGACGTACTAACCACTAGGCCATTGGGTCAGCTGATGTAAAGCAACTTTTAAAGAAATGGTTCAAAATGTAGTTTCTCGGCGTCAATTAAAAAAAATTAAACGAAAATTTAAAAAAAATGATTTTTAAATGAAAGTTTGGATATAGTTAGATATAGGCTTTATAGGATATAGTTAGATATAGGCTTATATACCATTTTTTTGATTATAAACAATTAAAAAAGGACTTCAGAATTTTTTTAAATTTATATTTTTGTAAAAAAAGTCTTTTTTTGCAATTTCAAAAAACCCCTGAAGTCATTTTGAACCCAAACCACCTCTAAAAATTGCCCCATTATATTACTCTAATTTATTGTAAAATTTCGCCCAAAAATAACGAATCAATTTTTTTAAAGGCCTCATTGTGATTTTCAGAGGTAGAATCCATGGACATCTTTGCGAACTGAACAAACTTTGTCGTGATGTTTTTATAACCACTGGATAGCACAGAGTCTTAACTTTTTATAGCACCCCACTTTTATGGGCCAAAAATTAATATTTATGATGATATGCGACTTGTAGTCCAAGTAGTCAAAACTGTGATGTTCTACCTTAAGATTGCACATCGAGGTTTTGTTGTGATTTTTTTTAAATTTTATAATTTTATTTTTGGTGAATTTTATAACATGTATTACAATATTTTGATGTATAAAATGCATGTGCCAGCTTCGCTATTATTTTTTTGATTTTGTTTTCCTCGTTGTAGTGATTTTTGTGTGAAATAAAAGTTTATTATTATTATTATTATTAACCCTCCAGCAGGGTTAAGAGGCAAAATCTTTTGTCAAGGGTTCGGTCGGGGGTAGGGCAGAATGCCCTTCCGGCAAAAAAATTTTTATTTAAGGCACCTAAACACACTGGAAAAATTTATTTAATTAGAAAATTTAAAAAATGTAAGGTGTAAAATTAAAGAAAATTTTTATACACTAATTTGTAGATCGTTTATCCATTTAAAGCGTGATTTTATCACTTTAAATTGCAAAAACAAAAAAGAATTTTTACCTGGCAGACACTCCAGTCCCGTGCTTTGCTGCATATATGCCAACTGCTAATAAAGTTAAACCACCAGCCTAAAATACAAACAACTAACATAGACTGCCTTAAAAAATGTCGTTATCAAGTAGTTATTAAGTTAATGCTTTATCTTGAAATGTATTGTTCAACAGGAGAATTAAAAAAATCTAAGACTTTAAAATTAAATTTAGTATAAGTAGAGGCTAAAGTATTTTTTTAAATAATGATCTTTTTTTTCTTACCGCTGTTAAGACTTTATCCCAGTCCGTGAGAAAAGCGTGAGCACCTGCACCGATCACTGAACCACCCGTTCTAAAAATTACAGGCATTTAAAAAGGATTTCAAACTCATAAATCAGGCAATTCATAAATTTAGCGCAGGTTTATTTAACTACTACTGAATACATACACATTATGCCTAGCCAGGGCGGTCTAGAGGGTCTAGACCTATTTTCTTTAAATTTCGGGGGTGCAAACAGGTTATTTTTTTAAAGTTGTCCTGCAGTTTGCTCTGTTTTTTCTTCCTATTAAAGCATCGCAAACTGAAAAAAGGCGCAAATATTTAGGTGTTTTGATATTTTCTAACTTGCTTGTTTCCAACAAGGTACCGAATTGTTTGAGTAAAAAAAAATTTGCTTCGGTTTTGGGTTTATTTTTATTAAAATTAATAAGAAAATAAAGCATTAGGTATACAAAATGAATAAACCCACCGCGCGTAACGCTTAAAATGTTTTTAGCACTTAACTTTAAACAATTATATAAACGTGAAACCTCCATTGACAATGAAAGTTCCACAGTTGGACTGGAGCAACCCAATGAATCAAAATTTTTAGTCTTTAGTCCTATAACAGTTCATTGAAAATTAAATTGTTAGTTTTCAAATAAATTCAAGACAAATAAATTCTGTACTATTATTCCAGTCTTCAGGCTTATGGCTAAATTATATCTGGCTGACCTCATAAATTAGTAATCAGACATGAGAGGATCAATTAAAATTGTACGGTTTGGTTATGACATTTAAAAAAAAAACAAATAAGAACGCTGAATCAATTTTTTCACTCAATATACTGAATTTAACTAACTTTAGCTTTTAGTAAATTTTCATTTTGGTTCCAAACTGAGTAATTTGATAATAAAGTACGGGTTTTGGTCTTTCATTATTAAACCACGGGTTTTGGTCTTTCATTATTAAACCACTTTTGTTAACAATTTTAAACCGTTTTGTTGTTAAATAGTCGATTCAATACTGCAATGATCGAGGTCAGCTAAATTTTATTTTAGTTCATTGAAAATTAAATAGTTCAGTTTTAATTAAATTCACTTTAATTAAACAGTATACTTTATGGCCTCGAGGACCGTGGTTCGTCGCTCCTGCTCTTTGGCCCTGAGCTGTTCCAGATGGACATCGCGGTTCTCGCGGTCGGCCTTGGCCCTGGCCACGGCCTCGTGCTCCACCCGTTCCATGTCGTATTTGTGTTTTAACTGCAGCTCGTGCTCTATTGTGGCTGCAAATATAAAATACAGTCGTTCGTTACTCTGAAATAATGAGTTAGAATCAAACATGAGCATAGGGGGGGGGAGTTGGGTGGGGTCCACCCCCTTAGCCTCCAAATTTTGAACCCCCTAGAAAAAAATCTAGGGACCCCCCTCCCCCCAAAATTTTTAAATTTTTACACCCTCCCCCCCTCTTTCCGAGCAAAATTTTGGGTATAAATTTAGGTCAAAATTTACTGTCACAAACACGGTTTTGTAGTAAAAAAACAGTACTCTTGTACTCTTTTTATACATAAATAGCCTATTTTAGTATATAAAATTCTATTTTAGTGCTAAAAAACTTAAATAAATGATTTAATGTGACTTTGTTTGGAAACCGGACCCCCTCTGACCCCCCTCTGGATTTCAAACACCCCGGGCCGACCTCCCCTAAAAAGCTTGGGGGTACGGACCCCCTCCTAGCTTCAAAGGGCCATTTACCCGGGGCTATAGGCATACATGGGCATATTGGTTCGAAGTGGGGGGGGAGGAGGGTTAAACCCCAAATTAGGGGCGGGGGCTAAAATCCGAGAAATGCAAAATAAAATACCCATATAGTTTTTTTTTCTGGAGTGCATTTTACCCATATCGTTTTTGAATTTTAAAGAAAAAAAATAGGTAAAAAAGCTAGTTTTAGGTCAAAAAGCCCTTTTTATTGCATTTTTGAGCTTTTTATTGTTTAAAACATTCATTTTGACCTCAAAACTTAAGTTTGGAGGCAGTTAGAAGTCATTTTAAAGACATTTTTTCTTCATTTTTCCAAAATTGGGGGAGGGGGTTCCCCCCACTTCTAAGTGGGGGGTTAAACCCCCTTCTCAGAATTTGGGGGGTTAACCCCCCAACTTCCTCGTGCCCATGTATGGTCGTAGGTGGTCAGGGGGATTGGGAGGGTTATACCCCTCCAAAAAAAATCCCGATTATAGCCGACACGCCCCTAAATTTTGGAGGTGCCCCGAACACCCCCCCCCCTAAAATTTGGGGGTCCCAGTACTAAAAGCGCTAAAAATAGGGTATTTGAGGTATACCCCAAAAAAAAAATTTCGGGACACCCCCCCCAAATTTCAGGGGTCGGGTATACTCCCCCAGAAATACGGTAGGCTGCCCACCTATGCCCGGGGTAGCAACCCTCCTAGCTTGCAGCTCCATGCTCATGTATGGTCAGAATCAGTTTAATTTTAACGACTCTGACTTATAAGGTTTACAGTATCTGTGATTTAAAAGATAAAAAGAGTCACAGTTAAGTCTTCCACTCGTTCCATGTCGTATTTGTGCTTCAATTTCAGCTCGTGCTCTATTGTTGCTGCAATTTAAAATACACCCTGCATTGTTTGCAATAACAACCAGTAGTTAAAATTATTTTTTTATTACGATAAATTAACTGTCATCATAGATCACCGAGAGGTGCCGTGTGCCTTTCCCCATTCCCCCACCCCAAGATCCATAGAGGGCTGGCTACCCCTCCCTCAAGACCAATTTTTGGGGAAAAATAATTATTTTTGTGCAAACAAAGTATGTTTACCCTTTCCCTCCTCCCAGACTCCTGACCATACACATGGGCAAGTTGGTTTGGTCCGAAAGGGGAGGGGGAGTTAATCCCGGATTTAGGGGAGGGGGGGCAAAATTCGAGAAACACATTTTACCCATAATAGTTTTTGTTTCTGGAGTGCATTTTTACCTATATTGTTTTTAGATTTTAAAAGCAAAAATAGGTAAAAAACACTCATTTTAAATTAAAAAGCCCTTTTTATAACATTTTTGAGCTTCTATTGCCTAAGATATCCCCGGACAGTTTTCTTAAATATGGAAAATTGCAATTTTTGGCATACGAGATCTTGCGAAATACCACAATTATAAAGTGCACATTCATTTATTGGTAGTAGTTGAAATAATTGATATTAAAAATCAAATTGCAACAAAATTTTTGAAACCCTTAAAAATATTTACAACTCAGTATTTATTAAAAAATACTTCCAATAAAGAGGCACCATTACCCTTTTTCACGAACGTAAAAATTAATGAAAATATTTTTGTATTTTGGTTTAATATAAAATTTTCTGTTAAAAAATGGGGGTTAATTTCTACAAAATTGCGGCGAAACGTGAATTTAATTTAATTTAGTGAAATTTAAAACTCCAAATAGTATGTTTTTATTGAAATATATGATTTTGAAACTGCCATAATAATAATTATTGACTTAATTTTTGCCAGCGATAATTTTTGATTTAGGTACGTAAAATTATAAACATAATCCTGTGTATAATATTTTGGATTTGGAATTTAAAAACATACAGTGAGTTCATTAAATTAGTTTGCGTATGCTTCATCACGGAAAATAGACTGTCCGTACAAAATCAGGTTAAATAATTAACCACATTTTTGTCAAACCTAAATGTCTGATTATTGATAATGCAATTTTTAAATTTAACCGAAACGTATTTTCCTTCCATAATCAAATAAGTTTTAAAATATTAAAATCTTACATCTTCGCAATTGTTCTTGTTTTGTGACAGATTCCTCTTGCTTTCTTAATTGAGCAGCTTGGAACCTTTCTTGAGCACCTCTTTCTTCCTCTGCTCGCTTCCTTGCTAACATGTCCTACACAAAAGTTTAATTTTAAAGTGTTATGTACATCACAATAATACAATAGCCATCACTATTGCATGTAGTCTGCAAACTAAAACTGCAAAAGTCAAATTATATTTTACAACAAAAATGCTGTTGGTGAATTAGAATGCTGATGCGCTTCTTTATGGATTTCGAAACAGCAAAGTGTAATGTTGCGTTTTATGGTTAATTTTAGTAATAAAAATTATGCCAATTTGCATCAATTTTGCGTGGTAAAATAAAAAAGTCACACTAGATGCCAAAAAATTTCCGCAGATATAAAATTTTTGCGGTTTGTGGAAGACCATTTTTTACTCTTTTAGATATTTCTAAACAAAAATGCAGACATTTTCGGATATTTCTAAACAAAAATGCAGACATTTTCGGATACTTTCCGTTTGTCGCAAAAATTTTAATAGCTTAAAAGAACTGTTATTTAATGAATTCATTATTTAGCAAAACACACCGTTAAATAAAAATTCAACTGGCAAAAATTAGATCAATTAGATCAACAAAAGATTAATAATTCTTTAATCAATATCAATAATCAAAATTTCGCCTACTTGATAGTCTGATGTCTGCTTGGCCTGTTTGGCTTGTTCCGCCAGGGTTTTTCGACGTTCTTCCTCCGCGATACGCTTCTGATCCCCTTTCATTTGTTCCAAACTAGCTTCATATTCCTAAATTAAAAAAAACAACAACAATAACATTACTTTGAACAGCTCCGACCATAAGCGGCCCTATAACAAACTTATGTACACGGTCCAGCGATGCCCCCCTCCCGCCTAACCCTTTTCCGTTTTCTTCCGTTCAAAAATGAGAAAGATACCAAACGGCCTCATTACACAGGTCACACTTAGCAGACCTGTGCACGGTCTGGAAAATGCCCCCCGCTTTATTGAAGGATTTGCCCCCCCGCCAAAAATGAAAAAGTACTCTTAAATATTAAATTATGACGCCATTTTTGACCTACGATGACGCCATCATCGCAATTTTTTTGCCGTTTTTAGCCTATTTCAATGTATTTTAAGCATATTTAGACCTATTTTAACCTTATTTTCGCTTTTTTGTCTCTTTTTTCCCTTTTCCCTTCTTTTTTATGATTTTTCACTTTTTTTTTCTCCCCTGCTTGCCCCCCCCGTTTCAAAAAAAGTTGCCTCCAGTGCCCCCCCCCGTTCTGCACAGGGGGGGGCAGTGCACAGGTCTGCATTAGACAGTCCTGCCCACAAATTAGAGATCACCCTGATTATTTGTGACTGGCACCACACGTTTCGGTGCCACTCCCCCACCTCCCACCTCATGCTCGAAAATGAAAAGCTAAAAAATAATTGCCATTTTTAACTTATTTACGCAAATTTTAGCAGTTATTAACTTTTTTTGTCAAATTTAAGCCATTTTGACCATTTTTTCCCTCTTAAGTTTCATTTTTTGCGCAAACCAAGTATGAAAAAAATTCCACGCGTCCGTGCCCTCTCCCCAATTTTAAAATATTAATTTATTAATATTAATAAAACTGCAGACCTGTGCACGGTCTGTAAATGCCCGCCTGCTTTATTGGAAGATTTGCCCCCCCCCCCGCCAAAAAATGAAAAAGTAACCTAAAATTATGGCGTCATTCTTGATCTATAATGACGCCATCCTCGCGATTTTTTGCAGTTTTTAGCCTATTGCAATGCATTTTAAACCATTTTAGACCTATTTTACCTTTTTTTCGTTTTTTCCCCTTTTTTCTCATTTCCCTTCTTTTTTCTCTTTTTTTCTTTCTCCCCTGCTTGCCCCCCCGTTTCAAAAAAGTGGCCACCCCCGTTTTTTTAATTGCCCCCCCCCCCCAATAAAACCCCCGGGGGCAGTGCACAGGTCTGAAACTGATATTAATAATAACTAATTATTAATATTAATCAAATAATACTAAGCATTTTTTGCTATTTTTGATCTGTTTTCGTGAAATTCGGGCATTTTTTGCCTTAGGTTTTGCCATTTTGACCCATTTTTTAGAAATATCTCAGTTTGTTTGCAGTTTTCTTTTCTATTTTGAAAATAATCTTGTTAAACCCCCGGAGAGCTTTTTTC
>JASAMX010001657.1:0-12637 GCA_030248175.1 Microlaimidae sp. YZB2_3 | reverse complement strand
CTAAAAATATCAAAAAATTATGAAATTAGAATGTAAATATTCTGTTTGGCAGAATAAATTTATCGTTTATTGGATTTTATTATTCTAATAAAACGCTAAAAATATATATTTTTAATAAAAAATGAAAAACGAAAAATATTTTAAATATTAGCTATGTTGATAAATTATTCGTGGATTTTTCGGGGATTTTGGGATTTTGAAAGAGTAAATATCAAAAAATATATTGGGCGATCAAAAAATAAATTAGCTAGATTGTTACATTAGAGTAAATTATTCTAGCTTACTGTACTATAGTGTACCCAAATAAATTATTAGATTGTGCTAGGTGATAGATGAATTTGATAGACGAAAAAATAAATAGATGATGAATTTTGGGTGTACGCTAAACTATTAGCTTATTCTATAGTTGTTTCAAATGAGTGAGACTAAACGAAAAAATAGATTGATAGATTGTTACACGAAACTATAGTGGGAATTTAGTGGCGTTTAATGGGTGGAAATATCAAAAAATATATCCAGGTACAAGTATGTCTAGCTTATACTGTTTAGCTATGTTCTAGCTAAAATTAAATATATATGCACCTGAAAAATCTGCTTCATATATTTTTTTTTTGGGTTTATGTAAGTTTTGTTTTTGTGTTTAATATTTTTCCCATATAATTTTAGTCATATTGAAATAAGAAAAATGATTTAAAATTTAAAAATTAATATTAGATAAATTAATTCATTATTGTAGTGTAACAATTGTTTGTTCTTTAGCCCAAAAAAACTTGTCAAGTCAATTAATTATTTACTATTATAAATAGTTATTACAATGTAGTGAAGACTTATATTTATTTTTAACTGCAACCATTGAAGACTGGAAACGGCAGTTTTTACACCTACGAGCTCGTATTGCAGCAATAGTTCTCATGGACCATTGGAGACATATTCGAAACTGCTGGACTGTTATCTACAGTGACTACAAATTGCTGGCGGCACACGAATTCCCCAGGAACTTCTCGAAGGAATCCTGTTGCCACTGCTGAAAAAAATTAAATATATTCTGGTGTCGCAGGAATTACCACAGTCACACATCTGTAAAAACTATCCCGTGAAAACGTAATTTTTTTCTTTATTTTTTTCTTTCTGAAAATACTACATCTCCAAAGGGAAATTAGTGTATCTTTCGTCCTCTTTTTATTAGGATTTTACTATTTGTAGTCGTGAGAACAATAAATTTGGGCTCTTATATATCCATTTTAATTTGTGTTGAGGAGCAGTCGATGAGAAAAATCGAATTATTAATATATTCATTAATTTTTAATTAAAAAAAAATTTTCGAAAAGAAAGTACGGTCTTTTTACCTAATCGCTGATATTCTTACCACGATGCTTAAACAAATTTGCGTATCCAAAATTTGATTGTTTATTTTTAAATGATTTTTGGAATTTTTATTTCATTTTATTGATACTAAAAAAAATTTGACAAAAATTTTTTTTGTTTTTGGTCTTATAACTTTGAACGCGCTGCGATCAATATGCAAATATCTCGCGTTAAGGTCCTCTGAATTTTTGGCTAACTCTTGAAAAGAAAATTTTTTCAGCTTTTTTTTTCTGTGGGTCACAAAAAAAAAAAAAAAAAAAAGCCCTAAAATTTCCGAAATTTACGGTTTTTTTTCAAGGTTTAATCTTTATTTATTTGCGGTCTTCCCTTGAAAATTTTAAATTTTTTGGCAGATTGCCCCATTCTTTGCCGGAACTCAAAATCTACAAGAATTTGTTAGGGGTAACCTTTTTTTATTTCCGGTTACGCTCTTTTTAAAAAAAAATGGGGTCAATTTCTACGATTTTTTGCTGAAAAATCTTCGCACCGGGGATAGGTCATGTATATTTTGGCATCACGAGGTCAAAAAAAATTAGAGCCTTTTTGGAAAAAAGGGGGGGATTTTATGCGGAAATTTTAAGTCCTAATATTTTGGTGATAGTCCCTAAGAAAAAAAAAAAAAAAAAAAAACTGCAATGAATGTACCAAAAAAAACAAAACTTTCTTTTACAGTCCCTTCTACATAGTAGAGTAATATATTATTTTAAAGTTTTTGTAGTGGTGAATTTTTAAAATATAAAAAAAATTGTCTTTGAACGGTCGAAAAATCTCAAAAATAAATAAATAAATAAAAATAATGAATTTTTTTTGGGTGATTTTTTAGTTTTTATTATTTATAAACTGTGTTTATATTCTTTTTAAAACGGACGGGGGAAGATTTCAAAATTATTAATTTTAGACTGTTTTTTTTTAAAGTTACCCTATTAGTGAGACCCCAAAAATCTCAAAAATTGGTAATTTTGTTATTTTTTCATTTTTAGTGACATGTTTATACCCATATGAGAGTTTTTGACGCAATGATTTGAAAAAATAAATTGTTTTTTTAATTTTTTATCAGTGGTCAATCATTTCCTCAAACTCATTTAATGTGTACCCCAGAAAATTAAAAAGGGGCGATTTTTAATTTTAATGTCTTTATGTTTATACCCAAATCAAAGATTTTTACTCGTTTATCCCAAAAATATAGATTTCAACTCGATTTCACCTGAATGGTTACTTTAAAACCATCCGAGGTCCAAACCCGAAAGTTAAAGGGGAAACAGTTTTTATATATTTATTGTATTACGCTTGTTTGTACTCATATAAAAAGTTTTCCATATTTTAAACTACCCAAAAATCAATAAATTATAACTCGATTCACCCAATGGTTACTATTTTTACAAATCATAATGTACCCCCAAAAAAAAAAGGTTTTTTTTATTTTTATATGATTATTGTAATACCGTCTTCTTTGCCCCCCCCCAAACTTCTGACATGCTGGTTTGCAAAAATAAAAATTTTATATCATTTTTTTTTAAAAAAAAAAATTTACAACCCATAATGTAGCCTTGAATAAGTAAAAAGGTACTTTTTTATTCTAAAAATCGTAAAAAAATACGTTGGTTTGATCTCGACTAAATAGCTTTCGTTATCATCGAATCGAAAATCCCAAAAAAAAGATCAACTCGAAAATTTTATAATACTATCAAGTGTTAAGAATTTTAGGGGGTACATTGATGGGTGCAAAAATGGTTAAACCACTGAAGAAAATTAATTCAACTATATATTTTTGAAATCAGTGCGTCGAGAGGTTCTATATGAGTATAAACATGTCATTTAAAATGAAAAAACGGACAAAATTACCATTTTTCAAATTCTGGGTATTTGGGGGTATGTAAAAATCGGGTAAACCATAAAAAATTTTAAGTTTAAAATTAATATTTTTGAAATCATGACCCATAGAGCTTTCAGACGAATATAAACACGGCTTATAAATAATGAAAAACAAAATAAATCACCCTTTAATAATTTTGGGGGTACAAAGGGTTTGTATTTTGGTTAGACGTCAGATAAATCAGTTTTTTGAAATCAGCACGCCGAGAGCTCTAAACTATATATCACTCGCCTATGTAGGGGTGTGTCTGAAAACTTTTATTTTTAGGGGTCAGCCATTGCAGCGTGAGGATTAATCGGGACCTAATCCACCAAAGTGTAGGACTTATATTTTGCATAACATTTGCCGGTCTTAGGTGGTGGGTAAATATTTTGAGCATGATACCAAAATATGCATAATGTGTTCCCCATACAAAGATTTTTAAAAAATCGTGAAATTGACCCCCTTTAACCTCACGGGGTACCGACTCAGGAGGTTACTCTTAACAAATTATATGTTGAGCTTAGGGAAAGATGCAATTCGCAAAAAAATTTTTTTGTTTGCGGTCTTATAACTTTTGAACGCACCGCGATCAATATGCAAATATCTTGCGTTAAGGTCCTTGTACTTTTGGCTACCTTCTGAAAAGAAAATTTTTTCAAAAATTTTGGGGGGTTAGCCCCAAAATTGTCGAAATTTACGGTTGATTTTTTTCGGCCAAATTTCTAACTTGTTACCATATGGGGCTTTACGTCTGAAAATATTTTTGCGAATTGCCCATACTTTCCTAAGCTCAAAAACATATAATTTGTTAAGAGTAACCTACCTGGGTCGGGTACCCCGTGAGGTTAAAGGGGGTCAATTTCACGATTTTTTAAAAATCTTTGTATGGGGGACACATTATGCATATTTTGGTATCATGCTCAAAAACTGTTAGAGCCACAGGCCTGAGACCGGATGAATTTATGCGGAAATCTAAGTCCTACACTTTGGTGATAGTCCCAAAAAAATCTTGATGCCCTTAGGCACTGCAATGGCTGACCCCTAAAAATAAAACTTTTGACACAGCCCCTCTACATAGGCGAGTAATATATCATTTTAAAGCTCTCGGCGTGCTGATTTCAAAAATATAAAAAAAATTTATCTAAACAGTCTTTTAACCAAAATACAAACCCCTTTGTACCCCCAAAATTAGTAAGGGGTATTATTTTGTTTTTATTATTTATAAGCCGTGTTTATATTCGTCTGAAAGCTCTATGCGGGCTGATTTCAAAAATATTAATTTTAGACTAAAATTTTTTATGGTTACCCGATTACATACCCCCAAATACCCCCAAATTTGAAAATTGGTAATTTTGTCATTTTTTCATTTTAAATGACATGTTTATACTCATATGAAAGCTCCCGACGCACTGATTTCAAAAATATATAGTTGCTTTAATTTTCTTCAGTGGTTACCCATTTTTGCACCCATCAATGTACCCCCTAAAATTCTTAAGAGGTGATAGTAATCATTGGGTGAATCGAGTTGAAATTTATATTTTTGGGATCAGCGTGTCGAAAGCTTTTATATGAGTACAAACAAGACGGTATTACAATAAATATATAAAAAAGACCTCTTAAAAAATTTTTGGGGTACATTATGGGTTGTAAAAATGGTAACCATGGGGTGAATCGAGTTGAAATTTTTATTTTTGAGATCAGCGTGTCTAAAGCTTTTATATGAGGACAAACAAGACGGTATTACAATAAATATATAAAAAAGCCCCCTAAAAATTTTTGGGGGTACATTATGGGTTGTAAAAATAGTAACCATTGGGTGAATCGAGTTATAATTTATATTTTTGGGATCAGCGTGTCGAAAGCTTTTATATGAGTACAAACAAGACGGTATCACAATAAATATATAAAAAAAGTGCCCCTAAAAATTTTTTGGGGGTACATTTTGGTTGTAAAAATGGTAACCATTAGGTGAATCGAGTTGAAATTTATATTTTTGGGATCAGCGTGTCGAGAGCTTTGATATGAGTATAAACATGACGGTATTAAAATTAAATCACCCCTTAGGAATTTTAGGGGGTACATTGATGGTTGCAAAAATGGGTAACCACTGATAAAAATTAAAACAACTATATATTTTTTAAATCAGTGCGTCTAGAGCTTTCATATGAGTATAAACATGTCACTTAAAATAAAAAAATGACAAAATTACCAATTTTCAAATTCGGGGGTATTTGGGGGTATGTAATCGGGTAACCATAAAAAAATTTAGTCTAAAATTAATATTTTTGAAATCAGCACGCATAGAGCTTTCAAACGAATATAAACACGGCTTATAAATAATAAAAACAAAAAAAAATCACCCCTTACTAATTTTGGGGGTACAAAGGGGTCTGTATTTTGGTTTCCCGACCGTTCAGAGCAATTTTTTATATTTTTGAAATCAGCACACCAGGAGCTTTAAAATAATATATTACTCGTTTATGTAGAGGGACTGTGTCAAAAGTTTTATTTTTAGGGGTCAGCCATTGCAGTGCTTTAGGGCATCAAGATTTTTTTGGGACTATCACCAAAATGTAGGACTTAAATTTCCGCATAAATCCCCGGCTCTAACAGTTTTTGAGCATGATGCCAAAATATGCATAATGTGTCCCCCATACAAAGATTTTTAGCAAAAATCGTGAAATTGACCCCCTTTAACCTCTCGGGGTACCCGACCCAGGTAGGTTACCCCTAACAAATTATATAATTTTGAGCTCAGGAACGTATGGGCAATCTGCAAAAAAATTTTCAGACGTAAAGCCCCATATGGTAAAAAGTTTCGACCGTAAATTTCGGAAATTTTGGGGCTAACCCCCCAAAATTTTTGAAAAAATTTTCTTTTCAAGAGTTAGCCAAAGGTACAAGGACCTTAACGCGAGATATTTGCATATTGATCGCAGCGCGTTCAAAAGTTATAAGACCAAAAACAAAAAAATTTTTGTCAAATTTTTTTTAGTATCGATAAAAATGAAATAAAGAGTACAGAAATCATTTTTAAAAATAAACAATGAAGAAATTTTTTTAAAATCCTTTTATTGCGCAAATTTGTTTAACATGGTAAGATATCACGATTAGTAAAGAGCCGGTATTTTTTTCTTCGAAAACATTTTTTTAATTAAAAATTAATGAATATATTAATAATTGGATTTTCTAATCATTGTTGCCTCAACACAAATTATAATAAAAAATATATATAAGAGCCCAAATTTATTGTTCTCACAACTACAAATAGTAAATCCTAATAAAAAGAGGACAAAAGAATACACTGATTCTTTGGAGATGTAGTATTTTCAGGAAGAGAAAAAAATAAAGAAAAAAATTACGTTTGTTTTTAGCGGGATAGTTTTTACAGATGGGTATATAACTGTGGTAAAGTCCTGCGACACCAGAATTTATTGTTTAAATTTTTCAGCAGTGGCAACAGGATTCCTTCCAACAAGAGAAGTTCCTGCAAAACTGGTAATAATCCGCCAGCAATTTGTAGTCACTGTAATAACAGTCCAGCAGTTTGGAATATGTCTCTGGATGGTCCATGAGAAACTGCTCTGCGGCTGCTCGGTCAGGTGATTTGTAGGTGTAAAAACTGCCGTTTCCAGTATCTCCAATGGTTGCAGTTAGGAAACTAAATATAAGTCTTCACTACATTGTAATAACTATTTATAATAGTAAATAATTAATTGACTTAATTTTAAATAACAAGTTTTTTTGGCTAAAGAACAAACAATTGTTACTTTACAGCTACAATAATGAATTAATTTATATTAATATTAATTTTTAGATTTTGAATCAGTTTTGTTATTTACAAAATATGGCTTAAAAAATTATATGGGAAAAATATTTAAACACAAAAACAAACACGCATGTGGACCCAAACAAAAAATATATGAAGCAGATTTTCAGGTGCATATGTGTTAATTTTTAACGCCTTTGCACAAACATGCACGCAATTACACCTGCGCAAATAATATAAGCTAAGAATATACTTGTACCTGGATATGTCTTTGGGTATTTTGGCCCGTTTAAACGCCACTTCAAATTGGTCCGCAAATGGTTTGCCATGGCAATGTTTTATCAACCTCTTTTTATCGATTAGTGTCTCCATTGGACAACCATATGAATGAGGAAGATAGTGATTAGCGTACGGAAGGTAGTAAGTCATATTATCCTAGGAAGATTATATGATTAGTGCTGTATTGTTAGGCGCGATATGATGATTGCATTGTTTGCATTGATTGCATTGCATTGCATAAGCTACAATCATATGCATGTACAGAAAAACCTGCTCAGCTTGTGGTTATGCTATTTGCTTTTTTAGTCGCCCAATATTTCTTTCTTTTTTTGAAACTTTTACTATTTTTTCAAAAATCAAAATGCCGAAATTATAGCAAACATAAATTTTATCAACATCACTTACTAATATTTAAAATGAACAAAACTTTTGCCGTTTTTCACGTTTTATTAAAAATAAAACTTGTTTTTCACGTTTTATTAAAAATAAGATAAAAATCAAAAAAAAATTAAGAAAACGATAAAATTATTATCTCAAACAGATATTTTACATCTATTTAAGCAAAACCGCAATTTCTTTTTTAGACTGTTTTCTTGAAACTTGTTTATCAATACAACCCAATTTGTAAATACATCGCAGAAAAATTAACACTACAAAAAGGGCATAAACTTAGAGTGGTAGGAGTGTCTCCAAAACCCCCTTTTTATTACACAAAATTCACAAATCTTAAACAAAGGGGAATATGGGACACCAAATTTTAGACGAGGTGGGGGTGTTGCCAGTTTCAAAGTTAATTTTTTAGGAGGGTATAATTTCTCTCTTTTTTCCCAGCCTTCAGATTTGTCCATCTATGGGCTTAAAAAAATATAATTTATTTGATTTGCAACAAAAAAGTCAACTACAAAAACACAACACCCACTTTCGTATTTTTGATGCTTTTTTTGGGAAAAATTCATACTTATTTAATACTCTAATAAAAACTGATACAAACCTAAAACAAAAATCTATTGGTTACCAAAGCTTCTTTCCTACAAAAGGTTTTTAAAATCTGTCTTACATCAATTAAAAACTTAATCGCAGACTCAAACCAACTGGTATGCTGAACAAATTTAACGTAGAATGATTGTTTCCACAATAAAGATATAGAAATTCTAATATGGCCGCGAAGTGCAAACAAATTAGCAGAATTTCCCGCCTTATCCATTTTTACAATATATCCAGAGCATAATAGTTTTTTAAGCAGAATGCTTGTGTGCAAAAATCTTTCCATTATGTGCAATAAAATGGAATTTTGGGCAAAATATTGACCCTGCCAGGAAAAATTTGCACGTATTATGTGCAAACATTTCTAGGAGAGCAGGGTTGGCATCCTCTGCCCTGCCTCCTATCTGTCCCAAAGCAGCTTTTTTTGCCTCCTACTTGCCTCTAACCTACCGGTGCAGTTATAAGAAGAATACCTATAATGAATTTTTGCTACGCCAAGTTATAACTTCATAAATCATCAAAACTGTTCCAATGTGCATTTTTAATGATTGTGTATGTTACAAAATAGAGAAAACAAAAAAAAATAAAACCATACTGTATCACGTAGTTCTATTAGTGTTTCCTTGAAATAAACGTACAGTTTATCTACAAAACAACCAAGGTCCGCTTCGCAGTTTAAACAGGTAGCCCGAGTGGCGGAGATATTGCCCCATTGTCTAAATATGGATACGCATTTGTCCAGCCAGGCTGACAAGAATCGATCGATTGGGTCCCGAATGATCACAAATATTTCATTAGTGTCTAAAGTCAACTAAATAATGATTTATATAATGATAAAAAATAAGTGCTTGTGAAATGTTTTAATCTAGTAATTAATCCGTTTTCGTAATCGACTTTTTCACGGTTACTACTATGAAACTTTTTTTTCAACTGTGGTGGAATTATGACCATTGTGGTGTGTAAACTTAATTTTAACTCCTTTGTGGTAAACTCTACGTATCCCTAGGATTCCTAGGATCCGTATCACTTTACTAGGTGGTACGTACTCTTGTAAGCTTGGTTGGCACGCAGCTGATTGATCGTTCTAAATGATACTTATTTCAGTATTAAATAATTTGCATAAGCATGGTTGGCACGCAGCTAATTGGTCGTTCCGTAAGATGTTTATTTCAGTATTAAATAATTTGCATAAGCTTGGTTGGCACGCAGCTGATTGGTCGTTCTAAATGATACTTATTTCAGTATTAAATAATTTGCATAAGCATGGTTGGCACGCAGCTGATTGGTCGTTCCGTAAGATGTTTATTTCAGTATTAAATAATTTGCATAAGCTTGGTTGGCACGCAGCTGATTGGTCGTTCTGTAAGATGTTTATTTCAGTATTGAATAATTTGAATAAGCTTGGTTGGCACGCAGCTGATTGGTCGTTCCGTAAGATGTTTATTTCAGTATTAAATAATTTGAATAAGCTTGGTTGGCACGCAGCTAATTGGTCGTTCTGTAAGATGTTTATTTCAGTATTAAATAATTTGCATAAGCTTGGTTGGCACGCTGCTGATTGGTCGTTACGTAAGATGTTTATTTCAGTATTAAATAATTTGCATAAGCATGGTTGGCACGCAGCTAATTGGTCGTTCCGTATGATGTTTATTTCAGTATTAAATAATTTGAATAAGCTTGGTTGGCACGCAGCTGATTGGTCGTTCTAAATGATACTTATTTCAGTAATAGTATGTTCAGCAGTTTTTGAGCGATTTTCAAACAAAAAATTAAGGTGCTTCGACAGTTGCGAATGCACTTTTCAACCAAATCGGATGGATAATACTTACGCGACTTTGATCAATTTTATTTTTGAATTTTTATGAACGAACTTTTGTTAAAGAGTGTCTCTAAAACAATCCCAATCATAGAAATATTGTTTTGCTAAAAAAATGTTTACTCACCTTAATTAATTTAAATCTTAGGAAAGAAATCGGACTAAATTAAAAATTCAGGTTTTTCCTGTTGTAATTTTAAATTTCCACCATCCATAGAAACAAAAATGTATAATAAAGAAAAATTAAGACACTTAGAACAAACTGCTTGAAAATTAAGGTCGCATATAAATGGGACCTTGTGAGAAGAGGTCCCATTTCAATGGGACCTTTCGAATTTTAGTCCTATTTGTATGGACCCCATTCAAATGGGACCAAAAATCGAAAAGTCCCGTTTAAATGGGTCCACTTCTCGTAAATGGGACCTTTTTTCAAGCAGTTTGTTCCAAGTGTCTCATTTTTCCTTTGTTATATATTTTTGATAAAAGACTATAATATTGAATTTAAATTTTACGAAAATCTACACGCAATTTTTTGTAACTGGTTTATTGATTAAAACAATTAGGTATAAAAGGGGCACTGCTTTTGAGCCGAAACAGCTATTTTTTATAATTTACATTACGTACAAATTTTTTAACAAAAGCCTTCGTTATTTAAAAAACACCACTGCAATATAAAATGACCTTTGAAAAACTTTCTATTTACTTTTTAGACAAATGGTTCCAACAAAAGACTAAAAATAATAAAAGTCAATATTAATGAAAACACCTATTATGTTTTTAGTCCCAGGTAGTGTTTCTTTTATGCATAATACTTGTAATTACGTCTTAGTTCACTCCAAGATAACAATTGACAAGTGATAACGCGTTCACACCGCGGCAACAAACGGTATGCAACAATTTAGATTATTTGTCATTCGTCATTATCATTTGTTACCACTCATCATTTGTCACTCCATTGCTATAGATTCGTTTAAGCAAGTTCAACATAATTGGGTAATTGGTTTTTATTCACTTACGTTATATTTTCCTATTGAAAAAAACCTGTGATATGTTTTATACAAATCAAAACGTAGTAGCTTTAATAGACGGTCAAAGAATTGTGCCTAGAAGCCTTGTATAACACTACTTTTTTTATTTATGAGAGTCAAGGAAGCTCTAAGATATTTCAAAATATTAAAACAATTTGGCGCCACTTATCAAAAAATGTTAACTCAGCCGTAAAATTTTATGAATTTTGGTTGCTTGATATATAACGCTATAAATTGCCTTAGTTTGATTTTATAACTAGATGTTTCCTAATTTTACTCTAAACAAACAAATCAGCTGCGTGTGGTTTGCTTTTATTTGGAAAATGTTTTAATTTTTAATTTTTGTGCCTATAAACCTTTAAAAAATAACATATCTGACAAAATTTAGTTTATTAAGGTAGACATTTAGGTTTTTAGGGTAGATCTTTTTAAATTAATTTTTAGTGAAGGTAGATTGTCCTGCTGATTTAATTTTTAACATTCAGTTTTTTATCTTTTTTCCACCATCATTAAATGACACCAATGTGATTAATACCTTTTAAAAATACAATACATTACTAAGGCACGATACTTAAACTGTTATTTTAAAGAGTCAAATAATTAAACTTATGTTCAAATTAAAAAGCACCTTAGAATGTTTTTAGCTTTAAAATGTCATATAGTATTTGTGATAACGTCATATATGTTTTGCTCCGTGGGATAGGTTGTCGGAGGAGCAGCGGAAAAACAGGGCTTCAAAATAAAGATGGGAATATGGCTAAAAGAATGCCCCGCGGGCGGGTTATTAGAAAGGCGCGGCGCGTTATTTGACATAAATGCGGGCGTCCCTTTATAAGATAAGATAATATAAGAAAATTTTATTGTACAAGTCACAAAGTGTAACACAAAGTACAATGTTTACACAAAAAAACTGTCACAAAAGCAGAAAAAGTTGTACAAAAAATAACAAAATTTATTGGATGTCTTAGTTGAATTGTTGCAAAGGCTTCTTACTGCTGTAGAAAAGAAAAGATTTTCGGAATTTTTTTTACAAAAACAAAAAGGAGAGTTTTTTTGATTTATGAATCATAGCGAGAATTTAAAGGCATAATGCGCATTAATTGTCAATTTTCCAACATAATGACTAATGAGTGAACAGGGAAACATCTTGGACTTTTTATAACCAGTTTTTTGTCATTAAATATGACGTACTAATTAGACACGTAGTGGAATCCAATAAACGTTTTACTTTATATAAATTTTTTAATGAAATACTACAAACTTATCAAATAGAAGTACAAGAATCAGAAAAATACAAAAAAAATACAAAATGGATAACAATTTACAATCAAAATACTAACTTGTTGAAAGGTCAAAATCACAACTAAATTTCATTCAACTTAAAAAAAAACAGAAAAACGGTGGGAAAAAGATTTTGAAGCTATAAATTATAATTTTTAATTTGTTTGATAAAAATATTTAACGAATTGGCTAATACAATCTCGCAAGGCAAAAAATTCAATGCCTTTACAATACGGTTGCTAAAAAAGTGTTTATTTATA
>JASAMX010001652.1:0-13343 GCA_030248175.1 Microlaimidae sp. YZB2_3 | reverse complement strand
CTTTTTTCCCAAATTTTCCTCATTTTGATACCATTTAGCATTTTAGCTGTAACTTTTTTCCAGTTACACGTTGAACAACAAGTAGAAGCTTAAATTAAAGAAAACTGTCTGGAGATAATGATAGGCTTTTAAATTTTTGAAAATGATGATTTTTTGACTGAAAAACAATCGATTGTTTGTAAAGTGCCAAAATTAAATGCATACATTTAATTTCGGCAATTTTTCATTTTTTTAAAAACTGATTTAATTAAGTAAAAAAACAACTTTCGTACAGTGAATTTTTTATGACGCAGCGCAGTATCGTAAAAGCTTTAAAATGAGTTATCAAACATAAAAATCAGGCCATACAGTGAAAAGTTACATTGGAAAAACGAAAAAGTGCCGAAATCAAATGCACTACCCTACCCCCCTCCAAATTTTGAGGGTTGGGTTGGGTATACGATACCCCCTCAAATCCGGGAGGCTGCCCACCTATGGTTTGGGATACCCCCTAATTTTATGAGAGGGGGTGCCGGCTATTATTGGAATTTTTTTGGGGGGTAACACCCTCTGCCCACCTATGACTAAACGCAGACCTGTGCACTGCCCCCCCCCCCCCCGGGGTTGAAACGGGGGGGGACTTTTTTGAAATGGGGGGGAGGGCAATAAAACGGAGGGGCAAGCAGGGGGAAAAAAGAGAAAAAAGAAGGAAAAAGAGAAAAAAGGGACAAAAAAAGCGAAAATAAGGTAAAAATAGGTCTGAAATGGCTTAAAATACATTGAAATAGGCTAAAAACTGCAAAAAAAATTGCTATGATGGCGTCATCATAGGTCAAAAATGGCGTCATAATTTTAGGGTACTTTTTCATTTTTTGGCGGGGTGGGGGCAATAAAAGGCGGGGGGCAAATCCTCCAATAAAACGGGGGGCATTTGCATTTCCATACATGGGCAAGTTGGTCCGGGGTGGGGGGGGGTTAAACCCCAAATTAGGGGGGGTTAAAATCCGAGAAACGCAAAATACCCATATCGTTTTTTTTCTGGAGTGCATTTTACCCATATTGTTTTTCGATTTTGAAGGAAAAATAGGTAAAAAACGCTAATTTTAGGTCAAAAAGCCCTTTTTATTGCATTTTTGAGCTTTTTATTGCTTAAAACATTATTTTGACCTCAAAACTTAGTTTGGAGGCAGTTAGAAGTCATTTTAAAGACATTTTTTTCTTCATTTTTCCAAAATTGGGGGGGTTAACCTTTTCTCCCCCCCGCTTCTGAGTGAGGGGGGGTTAAACCCCCCTTCTCAGAATTTGGGGTGTTAACCCCCCCCAACCCCTCCCTCGTGCCCATGTATGGGCATTTCCAGACCATGCACAGGTCTGCTAAACGTGTTCCAAAAATCAGTTTGAGTATACCAGCCATAGGTGTTTTTGGTTGGGTCCGCTAGGGGGGGATCCACCCCCGAGTGGAAGGCCAAAATTTGGTAGAAGGGGGGTCCAGAAGGGTCCAGACCACCCTGGCTTTTTAGGGGGGATCAACCCCGAGTGCGAGATTTAAAATTTAGGGGGCGCAGGGGGGTCCAATTTTGTGACAAAATTTTTAACTCAATAATTTAAGTGTTTTTATTTTAGGTCTAATATTGAATTTTATGTACTAAAACAGCTTATTTAGGCCTAAAAAGTGTATTTAAACACTGTTTTTAACTAAAAAAACGGTGTTTTTGACAGTAAATAAAAAATCTACTTCCAAATTGGTCGGAAAGGGGGAGGGGGGTCAGCCTTGCTAGGGAGGGTCAGGCCGGACCGCTCTCAAGCTTTGAGGGGAGGGGGGGGCCCTGGATTTTTTCTAGGGGGCAGTGGCGTGCCCAGGATTTCATTTTGGGGGGCGGTATGGGGAGGGGTAAATACTAACCCTGAAAGGGAGTCTGGGGCAGCCCCCAGATATGGGGGTTCTGGGGGGCGAGAGCCCCCAGCAGGGTCAAGGGGCATAGCCCCTTGTCAGGG
This sequence comes from Microlaimidae sp. YZB2_3, assembly GCA_030248175.1. NCBI lineage: Eukaryota > Metazoa > Nematoda > Chromadorea > Desmodorida > Microlaimidae > Microlaimidae sp. YZB2_3. Next base: position 11,369 of record JASAMX010001652.1, on the reverse strand, counting down.
GGGAGAAAATTTTTAATTTAAGGCGCTAAAATACAATAGAAATTTTAATTCCAGATGATATTTATTACAAATTTTAAGGTTTTTTTATACCTATACATTTAAAACATTGTGTTTAAACGTTAATAAAAGAATAATAGTGTTTATAGTAGTTTTATTAAACATGTATGCCTTAACTACTGAACAGGATAATCAAATTTGAAATCGAAAAACTAAGATAAATTTTCAATTTAAACTACCCGCGTAGCTTGAAAATTTTGGTTTTGTGACTATTAATATGCTTTTGGAAGGCATCAGGAAAGTTTCTGTATTAATATTAAAAAAATTTTTTTTCTCTCCCAAAATTTGAAAAAACGTAGTTTTTCTCTCCCTTACAATAAAATTCAGCTTTGCCAAATTTAGGGGGGAACGGCCGCCCCCCCACCACCCCCGCCCCTTTCCTAGGCACGCCACTGGGGAGGGTCCAAACTTTTGGCTTTATGGGGGGGTGCACCCCTATTTCCCCCCAAAAAAACACCTATGATTCCAGCCATACATGGGCAAGTTGGTCCGGAGTGGGGGGGGTTAAACCCCAAATTAGGGGGGTTAAAATCCAAGAAACGCAAAATACCCATATCGTTTTTTTTCTGGAGTGTTTTTGAAGGAAAAATAGGTAAAAAACGCTTATTTTAAGTCAAAAAGCCCTTTTTATTGCATTTTTGACCTTTTTATTGCTTAGAACATTCATTTTGACCTCAAAACTTAAGTTTCGAGGCAGTTTGAAGTCATTTTAAAGACATTGTTTTTCCTAATTTTTCCAAAATCGGGGGAGGGTTAACTTTTTCTCCCCCCCCCCCACTTCTGAGTGGGGGAGATTAAACCCCCCTTCTCAGAGTTTGGGGGGGTTAACCCCCCTCCCCGTGCCCATGTATGATTCCAGCCAACAAACATAAATAAATAAATATATTTCTAGGCATAGGTGGGCTGGGGGGGGGGGGTTATACCCCCCCCCAAAATTTCGGATTTTGCTGACACCCCCCCTTGAATTTGGGGTAGTCGGGGACACCCCCCCAAATTCGCCTCCCAAAGAAAAATTTTTAAGTGTTATAAAAGGACTAAAAGATTTTTCCGCGCTTTGCGCGGAGTATTTATTACCTTATTTTACCGTTTATTACCTTTAAATTCCCCCGCTACGCGGACAGTTTAAATTTCCCTGCTACGCGGGCAGTTTAAATTGGCAATTTATCTTAGTTTTTCAATTTCGAATCGATTATCCCATTCAGTAGTTAAGGCATACATGTTTAATAAAACTAGGTACTATAAAACACTATTATCCTTTTTTTAACGTTTTAAACACATGTTATAAATGTATAGTATAGCTATAAAAAACCTTAAATTTTTTAATTACTATCATTTGGAATTAAAATTTCTAGTGTATTTTAGCGCCTCAAATTATAAATTTTCTCCTTTCGGGAGGCATTGTTCCCCCGAACCCCCCTGACTGAATTTTTAAGATCACAGAAAATTATGTAGAAATTAGGTAAAAAAACAAAAGTAAAAGGTATGTTCACGCGATCACTAGGAGACGATTTTTAAGCCGTTTTTAGTATATATTTTAAAAAATTTTCGCCTCCGGCGGCTGGGGGGACGCCCCCCAGACCTCCCGCGCTACGCGGCGCAGGCGGCAGCGCTTCGCGCCGCTTTGACAACACTTTTTCTCCCCTCCCCCAGACTGACGCCCCCGAAATGAAATCCTGACTGCTCCACTGCACATTTTTATTAAAAGAATTAAAAAAATAAAATTTATAAGTTGCAATAAGAGTTTATTTTAATTTTACACAGTTTTAAAGCATTTATAAGCTTGTTTTACGTTTTTTTACGCGTTTTAAGCTCATTTTAAGGCAGCGCGGAAATATTGGGTACACCCCCCCTCAAAATTTGGGTCTTACTGGACACCCCCCCTAAAATTTGACCCCCCCCTATACCCCCCCCCCAAAATCCGAGAGGCTGCCCACCTATGTTTCTAGGTCAATTCTGACCTTGCGATCTCAGGTTTAAACATTATAAAGTGATTAAACTACCTTTTAAAAAAATAAATGGTGTTTTATAGCCAAAAATGACCTTTTTTGAAGGTTCATTTTATGCTGTTAAGAAAATTTTTTAATAGTACTTTAACCAATATAAATCCAATATAAATGAATATTTGTTAGATAGCCAAGAGTCTGGCGGCTCTAAAAATATTTTTAATTTTTTTCTTATCTTCACCAATTTTGTATAGCAACCGCTTAAAAAAGTCTCAAAATTCAATCGTTAAATAATTAAAATTAAAAAAAGGGATAATTTAATAAAAATGCCCGATAATATAATTTAGTTTTATTTTTAGGCTTTGTTAAGGCTTAGAAAAAATAAATCTGATCAAAAAATAAGCTGAAATTAGCTTTTTAAGCAAAAAAAAATTTATTGCTTATATTTTTGATGATCCATGTGACTATTGAATTTATAATTTTTGGTAAATTTTTAAATTTTCTGGACTTCCAGCAATGTTAAAACAAATTTTTTATTTTAATTTAGCGGTTTATTAAAATTTTTTTCCTGACAATAAAAATTGTGTACCCAAATTATTGTCATTTTTTGCCTATATTTTTTACCTCATATTATCAAAAATTGTGTTTTAAAGTTTTTTAAAGTTTAAAATCGAGATTTTCAGGTCAGAAATGACCTAGAAACATGTTTTTATTTGTATTTGGAAATCACTAATCGATTTTTGGTACACGTTTGGTTTTGTACCTGTACCGGTTGTACTTTATACAAATTTGTCAAAAGGGGGTAGGGGGTTGTGCTACAAATTTTTAAATTACCGTTAAAAAAGACAATAAAAATGGGTAAAAATTTCTGCGCTTTGCGCCAAGTCATTATTTTTGCTTAAAATTGCAGTACCTTTTGAAACACTTTAGTTTCAAAAATGTATAACATTTAAAATCGCGCAATAGCGCAAAAAATTTTAAAAAAAATTATGATTCATATTTATCAAAAACCAAAAGCTATTAAAAGGTAATTAAGTGTCAACTGGAAGTAGGGCCTGACCGGATATCCAATCTGATCCAGCAGATCCAGCCTTTTTTTGATCCAATCTGATCTGGCGGGATTTTTTTTCAGATCCAGTAAATGGCGGATTTTTTTCTTGTCGATGACAATTATTATATTTTTTGCTTTTTTTGTTAAACATTGCTTTAATACTATGTATGCAGCAGAACCTTGCTGATGAGTCGCACTTCCTTTTATCAAGAAGTCTATCCCTTTATCAAGAAGTCATTAGTTTGAACATTAATACATGGTCAACCAATGAAATGGACTAAACATCAAATAAAATTGACTTTTTTGCATTTTCATGTTAGATTTTTAAAGTGAATGTACATTTCGGAGTGTTTTGCTGAAGTGCTTGGCTAATAGGCATAATTAGTTTAAAACGGTTTATTCAAAAACCAGATAAAACCGACATTTTGACCTGATAAACACAGGTCTTTGTCGAGAAATTTAATGTGTTTATGAATGTACATATTAAAATATGGCAATGGCAGATGACATTGTTAGTATTTGTAGAGATTTTACTGTTAAATCTTCAGATAAAACATATGCTATTTGTCTACTTTGTTTACCAGCCAATGTTAAAATGTTAAAAACTAAATTTGTTAGTTTTTTGTTATTATTGGAAAAATTCATAAGGGTTTATTTATTATTATAAAAAAAGACCCATTAATATTTTAACAAAAACTGGTTAGTTGTTTTGTTTGTTTGTTAGTTTTGAAAAAAAAAACTCATAAGCCCCCGCCAGCTAAGAAGTTTTTAGCAAACTCAGTTTGCTAATGTTTCACTGGGTTCATTACTCTTCTGATCCAAGAGTCAGCTCCAAAGGCAATTGCTCAAAAAACTCATATTAAGTTTAATTATGATACGATGGCCCATCATATTTTCATTATTTTAAGAAAACAGTTGCTGATGATGAATCGCACAAACAAGAATTGTTCGGAGAAGGTGCGATTCATCAGCATCAGCAAGTGAAAAAATAGAAAAATAGACCATGATGAGAGCTAAATAAGGGTTTATGAAGGCCCATCAGTGCAACTCATTACTATTGTAACAAAATATTTTATGTTGTTAAACATGGCAAGTCATACATGGCAAGTCAGTACGGAGTGGGGGGGGGTTTAAACCTTAAATTAGGGGAGGTTCGGGTTAAACCTCAAATTAGAGGGGAAAGGGGTTACAATTCCAAAAACGCAAAATATTCATACCATTTTTTTTCCTGGGGTGTATTTTACCCATTATCGTTTTTCGATTTAAAAGAAAAAAATAGATAAAAAAACGCTAATTTTAGGTCAAAAAACCCTTTTTATTGCATTTTTGAGTTTTTTTTTACTTTTTAGAACATTCATTTTGACATCAAAACTTAAGTTTGGAGGCAGTTAGAAGTCATTTTAAAGACGCTTTTTTCTTCAGTTTTCCAAAGCTGGGGGTTAACCTTTTCTTCTACCCCCACTTCTGAGTGAGAAGGGGGGTTAAACCCTCTTCTCAGAATTTGGGGGGTTAACCTACCAACCCACTTCCCCCATACCCATGTATATGTCTGTGGTAGGGCACAGGCACATACCTGATTTTTACATTGCTAAAAGTCTGGAGAAACTAAAAATATCAAAAAAAATTAAAAATTTCATGGTCGCATGGATCGCCAAAAACATAGACAACAATTTTTTACTTGGTTTAATAATTTAAGTTCATATTGCTTTGCTTCCAGTTTTCGCATTCTAAGCATTCTTTAATAATTAATTTCAGCAAAAATGCCGCGAAATAGTGAGGAAGCATCAAAAGCCAACAGAAGACCCAGAAGACAAGGGAAAAATCTGCATGATAGCTTGGATGTTGATGTTCTATGCGAGGAAAAAGAACGAAATCCTCATTTTAAATTCATGCTCGAAGAAGCCAACCGAAGAGTGGGGCAGCCTAGCGCGGGTTCATCGTCAAGAATAGATAGAAGTAGCATAGGTACAAGAAAGTCTAGCAGATTGCACCATCACTCACCTCCTGAAAATGGCGATGATGAAGTAAGTTTTAGAGAAACCATACCACCCGACCCGACCCACTAACCCATTATACACACACACACACACGATGACATAAATAAAGTTAGAGTTAAATAAAGTTAGACGGTAGTTAGAACTAGGGGCAGCCAAGGGCGTAGCAAGGGGGGGTATGCGTATAGGGTTCTAGTAACCCCCCTCCCTTTTGGGCTGGCGGAGGTAAAAATTTGGGGGTCCTAAGAGAACAATTTGAAAATTTTTTCTCACGCTTCACTCCGCTCAGCGCTCGACATTTATGATTTATATTATATACCTTTCTACAACTTTTAAGCGATGTTTCTAATGAACTTCAAAGACAATTTTTAATAATTTTTTCGTGCTGTCGCACGATTTTTAATCTTATACCTTTTTAAACCGAAATTTTTTTAAGTTTAACTTAAAAAACAATGCAAATAACAGCAAAAAGAATCGCTTAGCGCGAAGCGCAAAAAATTTTTCCTTTTTAATGTCTTTTTTACGGTATTTTGAAAATTTGGAGTACAACTCCCCTTTTTGAAAAATTTGTATGGAGTACTACAACCCCCCTTTCCCCTGGAGGCAACCTCTCGGATTTTACAGGGATATACTTACTGTTCCTGCCCAATTTTGGGGGAAGACGGGTAGGATGGGATTAAAAGTTATACCACCCAAAAATCTTGAAAAAGTCGACACCTCCCTCCACCCTCAAACATAGATGAATTCAAAATCTAGGGGGGGGGGAGGTCCTAGGGGGTCGAACCCCCCTCCCCCGCTAGCTTTCTAGAGGGGGTTGTCAACCCGGGGTAAAAGATTTTGAAACCTAGAGGGGGGTCAGGTGGTGTACAATTTCCGAAACAAAATACTTTTAAGCCATTAAATGTTTAATAATAGTTTTTTTTTTAAAGATAATACTACATTTTATTAAATAAAAAGTGATATTTAGATATAAAAAGGGTGTAAAAACATGAATTTGTGTTAAAAATTCACGTTTTTGGAAGAAAATTTAGTATAAAAAAGTACTTAAAATTTTCTTGAGAGGGGAGGGGGGTGTCAGATTTCAAAATCTAGAGGGGGGTCAGGGTTAAAAAATTCGAAAATTTAGGGGGAAGGGAGGGCTCCCCCTCTAGGTTTTTTTTATGCCAAATCGACGCCACTGGCGCCTAGAATTTCCCACTGGCGCCTAAAATTTTGGCCCTAGGCGCCAGCCTGGCGCCTAGACTTTTGGCTAGACACCTATTTTTTTACAGCTTTTTAGCTTTTTTTAAGACAAATAGTCAAAAAAGAAAAAAAAATTTCAAGGTTTTAAAAGACCAAATTCTAAAATTTTTCTCGCGCTTTGCTTGGCTCAGCGCGTGATTGTTTTGAGCTTATTAATAATTTATTCATTTTTTTGTGGCATATAGGTAATACTGTTAATTAATTATATTTTTAACCTCGAGAAATTCCATTTAAAGTAAAAATATTAAAAAAAACTAATTAATAAAGTTTAGTTTTAATCGAAACCTAAAGTTACTTTCTAATAAAATCATTATTTGCTGGGATATTGCAAGAATTTTAAAATTTTTAGAAAGAATTTAATTTATCTTTAATTTAGCTTAAAAAGTAAAAGATTCTTGCAAACTGTTCTATCTGTTTCACCTAAAAAATTTTCTATGTCTGTGCCACTGTTTTCTTGTTAAATTATAATCCTTTGGCAAAATTTTACGCATTTAGAAATTGAGCATTAAAAAAAGAAAAAAAATGTTTTTTTTTTGGATTTTTAACGTATAAAACAAAAATTTAACTTCAATGTCATCCAAAATATACATGGTAATAGTACCATGTATATTTTTGGATGACATACTAAAAAACCTATTATATTAGTCCCATTTGTTGACATGGGAAAAATTTTTATGTTATTGGAGCCTAGATTTCTGCGCTGGCGCCTAAAATTTGGAAGCTAGGCGCCAGCTGGCGCGTAGGCGCTGGCGAAAAAAAAAACCCAGCTCCCCCCTGGATTTTTTTCTGGGGGGGTGCAAAATTTTGAGGCTAGGGGGGTGGGTGGACCCCACCCTACCCCCCTTTGTTCATCTATGCCCTCAAATTTGGGGGTACCCTGGATATGGATACCCTATCCTAAAATTTTGGATTCCCAACACTAAAAAGCTAAAAATGAGTATTTGGGGGATAGATACCCATATCCCCCTGACGCTAAAATTCATAGGCTGTCCTGTCCACCTATGGGAAAGTTTACTAACACTATACGGTGGGAGTGAGGGTAACTCCAAATACTATCAAGTCCGTAGCCAGGGGGGGATTGGGGGGATTAATCCCCCCTCAAATTCTGGGAAGGCAAAAAATTTCCTAAGGGTCCCCCTTTGGTTTTTTTAAAAATTTAGAAAAAAATTTTTTTCTCCAAATCACTCTGTAATGTATTAAAGCTATCTAAAATGCATTATTTATAGTGATATAGGTTCATAAAAGCTCTTATTTATAAAAAAGGAATTATTTATAATTCAAAACATTAGTGCAGTGAGTTTAAAAATATTTTATTTTTGTTTTGTGTGAAAATATTTGCATAAAAGCGGCAGTATCAAAGAGCGGGAAGTCACGATTCAACCACTTTCTTGGTATAAAAAAGAAAACGTTTTTTAGAAAACGTTTGTTCTTTTTTATTAAAATAGTAATAAAATACCTAAAACTATTTTATTTTGTTGTATTTATTTAAAAAAAACAACTGAAAATAAATAAAGATTCAGTACTTAAATTTAGGTTTCCTGATGCCTTTTAAAAGCTTAAAATTAAAAAATTTTCCACCCCGGGGGCATCCTGCCCCCCGGACCCCCCTGACAAGGGGCTCTGCCCCTTGACCCCGCTGGGGACTCTCGCCCCCCAGACCATACATGGGCAAGTTGGTCCGGAGTGGGGGGGGGGTTAAACCCCAAATTAGGGGGGGGTTAAAATCTGAGAAACGCAAAATACCCATATCGTTTTTTTTCTGGAGTGCATTTTACCCATATCGTTTTTCGATTTTGAAGGAAAAATAGGTTAAAAACACTAATTTTAGGTCAAAAAGCCCTTTTTCTTGCATTTTTGAGCTTTTTATTGCTTAAAACATTCATTTTGACCTCAAAACTTAAGTTTGGAGGCAGTTAGAAGTCATTTTAAAGACATTTTTTTTCTTCATTTTTCCAAAATTGGGGGGGGGGTTAACTTTTTCTCCCCCCCCCACTTCTGAGTGGGGGGGGGGGTTAAACCCCACTTCTCAGAATTTGGGGGGGTTAACCCCCCCTCCCAACCCCCCCCCCTGTGCCCATGTATGCCCCAGACCCCCCTTGTGGGCCCCTATAAACCACCTTCCAAAAAATCCCCCCTCAATTCAAATCCTGGCTACGGCCCTGACTATCATAGGTGAGAAAGGGGGGCAGGGTAGGGTCCACCCCCCCTAGCCTCGAAATTTTGGGACCCCCCCTAGACGAAAATCTAGGAGGCCCCCTCTCCCCAAATTTCCGAATTTTTTACCCCTGACCCCCCTCTAGAATTTGAAATCTGACCCCCCCTCCCCCCTCGGGAAAATTTTACGTACCTTTTTTATACTAAATTTTCTTCCAAAAACGTGAATTTTCATCACATATTCATGCTTTTACACCTTTTTTATACATGAATATGGCTTTTTATTAAATAAAATGTAGTATTATCCTATAAAAAGAACAATTATTAAAGTTATTATGGTTTAAAACTGTTTTGCTTTGGACACCGGACCCCACCTGACCCCCCTCTAGATTTCGAAATTTCGCACCCCGGGTCGACCCCCCTAAAAAGCTAGGGGGGTTCGGACCCCCCTGGGACCCCTCTCCTAGAATTCAAAATTCGATTTACCCCATGTAACCAACCACTCCCCCCTAGCTTCCCCGACCGTGCTCACCTAGGAATACTATACATAGGCAAGTTGGTCCAGAATGGGGGGCGGGGGTTAAACCCGGAATTAGGAGGGTTAAAATCCAAGAAACTCATTTTAAAGACACTTTTTTCTTCATTTTACCAAAATTGGGGGGGGCGAGGCATACATGGGCACGAGGGGGGTTAACTTCCTAAATTCTAAAAAAAGGGGGGGTTATCTTAAAATTAACGTTTTTTTTACCTATTTTTTCTTTAAAATAAAAAAAACGATATGAGTAAAATGCACTACAGAAAAAAAACACGATAATATGGGTATTTTGCAATTGTCGGATTTTAACCCCTCCTCCCTAATTTGGGGATTAACCCCTCCCCCACTCCGGACCAACTTGTCCTTGTTAACTTGTTAACCCCCCCCCCCCCCAAATTTTGAGAAGTGGGGTTTAACCCCCCACTCAAAGTGGGGGGGGGGGGAGAAAAAGTTAACCCCCCCCTAATTTTGGAAAAATGAAGAAAAAAATGTCTTTAAAAGACTTCTAACTACCTTCAAACTTAAGTTTTGAGGTCAAAATCAATGTTTTAAGCAATAAAATGCTCAAAAATGCTCAAAAATGCTATAACAAGGGTTTTTTGACCTAAAATTAGTGTTTTTAACCTATTTTTCCTTCAAAATCGAAAAACGATATGGGTAAAATGCACTCCAGAAAAAAAACGATATGGGTATTTTGCGTTTCTCAGATTTTAACCCCCCCCCTAATTTGGGGTTTAACCCCCCCCCCCCCCCACTCCGGACCAACTTGCCCATGTATGGTCTGGGGGGCGGGAGCCCCCCCGCGGGGTCAAGGGGCAGAGCCCCTTGTAAGGGGGTCCGGGGGGCAGAATGCCCCCGGGGTGGAAAATTTTTTAATTTTAAGCTTTTAAAAGGCATCAGGAAACCTAAATTTAAGTACTGAATCTTTATTTATTTTCAGTTGTTTTTTTTAAATAAATACAACAAAATAAAATATTTTTTGGTATTTTATTAATATTTTAATAAAAAATAACAAAAATTTTCTAAAAAACGTTTTCTTTTTTATACCAAGAAAGTGGTTGAATCGTGACTTCCCGCTCTTTGATACTGCCGCTTTTATGCAAATATTTTCACACAAAACAAAAATAAAATATTTTTAAACTCACTGCACTAATGTTTTGAATTATAAATAATTCCTTTTTTATAAATAAGAGCTTTTATGAACCTATATCACTATAAATAATAATAATTTTATATAGCTTTAATACATTACAGAGTGATTTTGAGAAAAAAATTTTTTTCTAAATTTTTAAAAAAAGCCAAAAAGGGGGACCCTTCAGGAAGTTTTTGCCTTCCCAGAATTTGAGAGGGTGATCCCCCGATCCCCCTGGCTACGGACTTGATAGTATTTGGAGTTACCCTCATTTTCGCCAATGTTGAAATTTTTGGGGTCAAGGGATCGATTCCCACTGTAAACCTATTTTCATTGCCACATTTTTTTATTTAATATTAATATTTATTTAGATTACTTATATTTTTTCAATGAATTTAAACAAAAAAAATGTTTGTACATAATTAATCCGCATTTGTTTATAATAATAATAATGATCAGATAATAGAATTAAATTTTACTAAGCATAGTCTATGCAGTAGTTAAATTCTACTGTTACATCATTTCATTTATCTTTTCTCTCTTTTTTTTTTCATCAACAACATCAAATCTGCGACTTAATTGCCGCCACTACCCCCGTTTTAAAATTGCCCCCCCCCCCAATAAAACCCCGAGAGGCAGTGCACAAAGTTTTATTAGTTTATGTAATAATGAATGATTACAAAAGCTTAGTTTAAAAGCTTAATACCAAAGCTCAGTTTAAAAAATACTTAGTTCATGTAACAAACACACTAATCTAAACGTGCAAATGTATATAAAACATCTTCTTATTTTATTAAAATTCATATTTTTTAGTTTATAATAATATTCCATTTTTGAGGCGGAAGAGTTCGATGATCGTGTGAGGTCTCGGCGCTCATCCCGCAGCGCGGATCGGAGGCAACCCCAACACTCCAGTCCGCCCAAAACCCGACGCTCCGTATCACTCAAAAGCAGGGAACTGGCCTCGCTAAATATTAGCAGTGGACATCACGAAAATGTAATTATTGTTTCACTAATCCTTGTTCCTTATTATCCCTCCAAACAGCCGTAAATGAAAATTTTTATTGAAATTGGCAATGGAGACAAAACGTCAGTGATTTTTATTTCACTAAAGATACATTCGGTAAAATACAACATGTTTACGCAGACCTGTGTACCATACATGGGCAAGTTGGTCCGGAGTAGGGGAGTTAAACCCCAAATTAGGAGGGGGGTTAAAATCCGAGAAACGCAAAATACCCATATCGTTTTTTTTTTTTTG
>JASAMX010001650.1:0-16188 GCA_030248175.1 Microlaimidae sp. YZB2_3 | reverse complement strand
TGTGGTACTCGTTAAGCTACGTATTGCTCACTTAATAAAATCGCTGCCGTCTGGTGTTTTTATCAAAAAAATCGCGGGTTTTTTGTACAGGAAACACAATATTTTGACAAATACTACATCAATCTTAACGATTAAGGTATCAAATTAAAATAGAAAGTAGCTACTTTCTTTGAGTGCATAGGTGGGCAGCCTCCCGGATTTGGGGGGGGGGAGGGTGGGTATACCCGACCCCCCAAATTTGGGGGGAGGTGTCCCAAAAATTTTTTTGGGGTATACCTCAAATACTCCATTTTTAGCGTTTTTAGTACTAAGACCCCCAAATTTTAGAGGGGGGGGGTGTCCGAGGTAACCCCAAATTTTAGGGGGGTGTCGGCTATAGTCGGAATTTTTTGGGGGGTAAAACCCCCCGACCCCCCTCCCTTGTTAAAATAAAAAAAAACACGTGAGAGTCCCCATTACGAAAAATTCCGGGTTCGCCTGATTTGAGGGAGGGGAGGGAAGTCACCCCTCGTGAACGCCAGTTGTACCAGCTATTGTTCTTACTCTGACACAAAGAGTCACAATCACTATAAAATCAACGTAACTCTGGCTTATTTTGTTTATATTATCTGTGTCTTAAGAGATAAAAAGAATTACGCTTACGAGTATTATGCAGATTTTGACTCATTTTGTCCTGGTGACGACGATGTATACATTATGTATTCCTTTGTTTAGTGGTTCAGAACTTAAATGAAATTTAAAATAAAATATTTCACAATTTTAATTTTTTTTTTCAACGCGCTATTCTCTTTAATCTCATTAATTCATTATGTTTTTCCCGTAAAATCTTGCGTTGCAACAGTTGTAAAAAAATTTCCGAAAGAAGATTGCAGAAACAACAACGTCAGATGCATTGAACAAAGAAGAAAGGCTAAGTTTGGCTCGCAACCACAATGTCACTACATGTATATATATACGTGTACTTATGCGAAGAAGCGATGTAAAAAAATTTAGTTTTTTGTGTTTTTTTTTGTATATTTGGGTGGGTCCAAATGAAATTACAGTACGAATAGTTCAGTCCTGTGCACGGTCTGAAAATGCCCCCCTGGAATAGTAATGGCTGTGCCCCCGTTTTATTGCTCCCTTCGGCCCAAAAATAAAAAGGTACCCCAAAATTACGGCACCGTTTTTGACTTATTATGACGCCATCATTGCAAATTTTTTGCAGTTTTTAACCTAATTCAATGCTTTTTAAGTCATTTTATAACTGTTTTTACTTAAATTTGCTTTTTTGTCCTTTTTTCTTTTTTTTCTCTTTCTCCCCTGCTTGCCTGTTTTATTGCCCCCCTCCGTGCCCCCCCAATAAAACCCCGAGGGGGTGGGACAGTGCACTGGTCTGATACTTATTATATAGCTAAAATCTGTGGTTGCGATTTTTTGAAAAACGCTCAAAAGTGAAAAAAATCATTAATTTTGTATGGTGTCGTATCAAAAATTCATTAACTTATTATTTTTACTTTTTAAAGCGTTTTTCAAATTTATAGCAGGAACATTTTTGACTCCCAGCCTAGATAAATATGAGATTTTACTTTTATTTAATTAAAATCATTTTTTTGTTTAGGTGATCAGACGCCAGACGTTCGATCAAGAACTTATGGAGCTATCATGCGAGAGAAGCAGCTTCAGGAAGACGAAGTATGTGTTTTTAGAAAGTATTCTAATAAATAATAAGATATTCTTTCAAAGCAATAATATATTCGATCAAAAACGTATGGAGCTATCATGCGAGAGAAGCAGCTTCAGAAAGACGAAGTTGGTGTTTTTAAAAAGTATTCTAATAAAAAATAAGATATGCGTTTACAGCAATCGTATTAGTGCGTCGTGACGGTGAATAGGTTTTCTCGTTAAGGTGCGGTTCGCGGACCGTTCAAACAAAATCTAGAGAAATGTGGTATGAATTTTTTTAAAGTTAAAACAAAACATCTAAAACTTGGAAAAACGGCATTTTTTAGCGATTTTTAATCCTCCGCCTTCGGCATTATTTGACCTACCAAATAATCATTCTCCCCTCCCTCTAGACGTTCTAGGCCTTTACTTCAAATTGAATATCCCTCTAGCCCTAAACTAGGTAGATAGATATAGATCCCTAGGTGAGCAGGGTGCGGGGTTATAATACCCAATACCATACATGGGCAAGTTGGTTCGAAGTGGGGGGGGGGGTTAAACCCCAAATTAGGTGGGGTTAAAATCCAAGAAACGCAAAATACTAATCGTTTTTTTTTTCTGGAGTGCATTTTACCCATATAGTTTTTCGATTTTAAAGAAAAAAATAGGTAAAAAACGATAATTTTAGGTTAAAAAGTCCTTTTTATTGCATTTTTGAGCTTTTTACTGTTTAAAACATTCGTTTTGACCTCAAAACTTAACTTTGGAGGAATTTAGAAGTCATTTTAAAGACATTTTTTTTCTTCATTTTTCCGAAATTGGGAGGAGGGTAACCTTTTAACCTCCCCGCTTCTGAGTGGGGAGGGGTTAAACCCCCTTCTCAGAATTTGGGGGGGGGTTAATCCCTCCCCCCTGCCCATGTATGCCCAATACCCCCCAAAACATGAAATTGTTCTTCCGCCTAAAATTGCCACTTCTCCCTAAAATTTGATAGTACCCCGAAGCCGAACACCTTTCCCCTTCAAATTTGAGGGACCTCCTAGTACTAAAACCGTAAAAATGCGGTATTCTTGGGTATATCCTAATTTTTTTTAAACACCCCTGCAAAATTTGGTTGGGGTATACCCGTTTACATAGGCCTCCCAACCATAGGTGTTTTTTTTTTGGGGGGGGGGCGGACAGAGGGGTCCACCCCCGCTAGAGCCAAAATTTTGGACCCCCCCCCCTAGAAAAAATCCAGAGGCCCCCCCTCCACCCCAAAGCTCGAGAGTGGTCCGGCCTGACCCCCCCTAGCGAGGCTGACCCCTCTTCCCCCTCCCGACCCATTTGGAAGTATATTTTTTTATTTACTGTCAAAAACACGTTTTTTTAATTAAAAACAGTGTTTAAATACACTTTTTAGGCCTAAATAGGCGGTTTTATTACATAATTACATAAAATTCATTATTAGACCTAAAAACACTTAAATTATTGAGTTAAAAAAATTTTGCTAAAAAATCGGACCCCCCTAAAAAAATTTGGCCTTTCACCCGGGGTTGGACCCCCCCCTAGCGCACCCGACCAAAAAACACCTATGGTCCCAACCCCAGCCCTCCTTCCTGCCCACCTCTGCCTGCATAGTACCGCAAAATCCGGGAGGATACCCACCTATGCGTATGGAATCGTGTGTTTCCAATGGTTGCTTTAATTTTAGGCCGCCGTGCGAAAAGAACTCCAGGAAAAAGCGAAATCCGGTGAGTTGCGGGCTGTGGACACGACGAGTGCGGCGGACAAGCAGCCCGCGGCCAAACGCCGCCGCTGGGACATGGCGGACACGCCGCAGATGGCGGTTACCCCGGGTTCCGTGACCCCGGGCGCGGCCTCCACGCCCGGAACGGCCCCTAGAAAGAGGATCGGTTGGGACGCGTCTGAGGTATATAACTTTTGTTTTTACAAGTTTTATGCCCGACTTCGTAGATACGTCAAATTACAACTGTCCGAATCAAATTTTGTGTAAAATTACGACTGTCCAAATCCAATTTTATGTCAAGTAACAACATTCCGAATACAATTTTATGTATAAATACGAATCAAATTATCCTTCGGGAGTTGTAATGTGACGTCCAGATTTATGAGGCTGAGTAAATCGAGTTTCTGAAATAAAAAGACCCAAAAAATTTCCTAATTTTAGCTTTTTCGCTGAAAATACAAGATTTAAAAATGTAAAATTAAAAATGTCTGCCTTGCACCATCGCCCGCCACCTTTAGATTAATTAGATTTTGTATTTATAAGGGGTCATAATTTTGAAACATTAGAATAACGGGAGTTGTTATAGTAATTTTATCATTTTTTAAAGGCAGCGAACGCGGCGACGCCGGCAGTTCAGCGTTGGGACGAGACACCGTCTCACGTCCCCTTGGGATCTCAGACTCCCGGCGCGACTCCGGGCACACAGCGATGGGACGCCACGCCGGGCGCGGCCACGCCGAGCGCAAGGCGCAACCGATGGGACGAAACGCCGAGAGGTATGCAACTTTTTTTCCACGTTGATTCAACTTTTGTACTGATAATATGATTGTTTTAAAATAAAAAGAAATGAAAATTGAGCCTTGTTTTTTGTCATGTATGTAGGACAAAATTATATATTATAGAAAACATTACAATTTTACTGTAATTACAAATAATAATAGTCAATTTTTTTGGTAAGCGCATATAATAAAAGCCGAGTTTTGAGCAGTTAGCATAGTTGAACAAGGGGGAGGGGTAGGGTGGGGGCCCCCTGGAAAAAATCCAAGGACCCCCTTTTGGATTTTTTACCCCTGACCTCCGTTTAGATTTTGAAATCTGACCTTCCCCCCTCCTTCTCTATAGAAAATTTTAAGTGTTTTTTTATACTAAATTTTCTTCCAAAAACGTGAATTTTTAACACAAATTCATGTTTTTACACCCTTTTTATACCAGAATATCGTTTTTTATTTAATAAAATGTAGTATTATCTTATAAAAAAACTATTATTAAACCTTTAATGGTTTAAAAGTATTTTGCTTCGGACATTGGACCGCACCTGACCCCCCTAGAAAACTAGGGGAGGGGTTCGACCTAGAACTAGGACCCCCCTCTAGATTTTGAAATGTCACTTTCTCGGGGTAAACCCATACATGGGCAAGTTGGTCCGGAGTGGGGGGGGGGGGTTAAACCCCAAATTAGGGGGGGGGGGTTTAAAATCCGAGAAACGCAAAATACCCATATCGTTTTTTTTTCTGGAGTGCATTTTACCCATATCGTTTTTCGATTTTGAAGGAAAAATAGGTTAAAAACACTAATTTTAGGTCAAAAAGCCCTTTTTATTGCATTTTTGAGCTTTTTATTGCTTAAAACATTCATTTTGACCTCAAAACTTAAGTTTGGAGGCAGTTAGAAGTCATTTTAAAGACATTTTTTTCTTCATTTTTTCAAAATTGGGGGGGTGTTAACTTTTTCTCCCCCCCCCCACTTCTGAGTGGGGGGGTTAAACCCCACTTCTCAGAATTTGGGGGGGTTAACCCCCCCGTGCCCATGTATGGTAAATCCCCTCCCAACTTCAGTGACCATGTTCATCTATCTCGGTAAGATTACTAAAATGGTTACTTTTAGACACCCCGGCGCACATGACGCCGGGTGCGATGACCCCTGGGTGGGGTGCGGAAACCCCTAGAGCCGGCGGGGCACCGGAACCGGAAGTCAAGGTCCAAGAGACCCCGGGCGCGTCCAGGAGAAGGAGCAGATGGGATTTGACCCCGGCTCAGACGCCGCAAGTCGGCGCCAGCACACCGGGACAGTTTACGCCGTCAGGTAAATGGAGTTTGTCGTGAAAGTTTAGAAATTATATTATGTAATTGGCTTGAATTGTATAAGATAATATTATAGAATTCAAGAAGAAAGTTTTTCGCGGATATTTTACAATTTAGTTCCATTGCCGAATTGTTATTGAATTTTAATCGTAATTTGATTTTTTTTATAAAAATAAGACATAATAAAAATGCTGCTTGAATTTTGATCTTTATAATAGAACGCCTAAATTTGGCCCTAAATTAATTTATTTTTAAATTAAATGTTTTTACAAGTACACCGTCCGGTGCGTTTGATGTGAAAGTTTAGAAATTATGTATATAATTGGCTTAAATTGTATATACCGTGTGTAGGTTTCCAGTATAAACACTCATAAATTTTTGTGGATATTTCACAACAATTCCATTACCAAAGTATGATTGATTATAAATGTGATTTTATATCTTTATTAAAATATAATGTAATGAAAAACGCCGCTTATATTCAAATTTATGGCATAGCACACATGACATAAAATTGACACCAAACTAAAGACGAATTTTATCAGGGTGAAAACAGCAGGGTATTAAAGTAACCACTCGTTCTTCGAGAAAATATCACGTGTAGAAAAACACGTGACGCAACTTTTTAATAATTGCTTACATCATCTAACAACTTTTTCATATTATTTTTATTCTTGCGCGTTTATTCTTCTTCCTGACGGCGAGCGGTTACGCCCTTAATTTCAGCCTGAAAGATTTTAAATATAATTAATGATTTTCAAATTAAATATTTTTAAAGAAATTTTTGTCGCTAATTGCTATAGTCTTTCTTTGAGTAATTGTATACATTACATTGACCTTTCCGTTAGCGATATACGCTCATCTAAAGTTTTTTAGTCAAAATCATTTTTGTACAGACTTTAGTTTCTTATTCATAAAAAAATGTTTTTTATAATTTCAGGAACTCCGTCAGCCGCAGTAGCAGGCGGTCCGGGGGGTTTCACACCGGGAGGGGTCATGACCCCGTCCGGTACGACTCCCGTCGGAGCGGCGGCCATGGGCATGAAGACCCCGCACACCAGTCAATTGGCCGGTATGACCCCGGAACAAATGCACCTTTACAGGTAATAAATACTAGATTATATTGATAGGCAGCCTTTCGGATTTCTGGGGATATACCCCACCACCACCACCGGATTTTGGGGGGATCTTAATTAATTTTTTTTGAGTATAACCCAAATACCCCAAAATTTGTGCAAAATTTTGAGGCTAGGGGGGTGGACCCTACCCTACCCCCCTGTTCATCTATGCTCATCAGATTATTTAGGTAAAAATAATGGCTTCAAATTTTTAGAAGTTATGAAATTAAAAAAAAACTACTGGTTTTTTAAGAATATATCTAATATACCAGTTTCTACGTTCATATTTTAATAGAAAAACAGTTTTTTAGTGCCTGGCTCAACACTTAACTTAACTGCAGGAATTCGGTGTTACTTCGAAAAATTCGCTGCACTCCAAAAATACCTTTTATAAGTGTACATTAATATAAATATAAAAATAATAAGTGTGCCTAAACCTAAAACCTATTTTTTATTTAGGTGGGAAAAAGAAATTGATGAAAGAAATCGACCACTTTCTGATGAAGAATTAGAAGCTTTGTTTCCTCCTGGATTTAAAGTAAAATCATGCTTTTCAAATGTTTTTTTAATAACCCACTATTTTAAATACGTGTAACTTTGAATTTTTTCTGATATAAATTGTAAACACAACCTTCTTCAGAAACTTAGTTGACAATGTAATAGTATGGCATTTCGTTATTAAATAAAACTTTATTATTAAATAAAAATCAAACTAAATAAATTTTATTTAATTTTATTTTATAGATTTTGCCGCCACCGACCGGATACATACCCATACGTACACCAGCAAGAAAACTGACTGCAACCCCAACACCGTTGAGTGGAATGATGAGTGGTTTTCATATGCAGGGAACCCCAGAAAGAGGAGGTAAATATCTGTTAAAAATTACAATTCTTATGATAATGACGTACTTTTTTATTTTAAGCTAAGGCGAAATGTTTTGTAGTCGTAGTTAATTATGTCGGTGTATGAAAGTAGCATCAGTAAACTCGCATTTCAGGTTTGGGTGATAGAAATTTGTTAATGGAAACTCAACCAAAGGATCAGAATTTACCACCCTTAAAACCTGAAGATATTCAATACTTCGATAAACTGCTTGCAGAGGTAACTTTTAATTTCCTTATTAAAACTTATTAATTTTTAATTTCCTCCTTATCATAGGTGGGCAGCCTTTGGGATTTTGGGGGGGGGGTATACTCAACCCCCGAAATTTGAGGGGGGTGTCCCTAAAATTTTTTGGGGGTATACCTCAAATACCCCATTTTTAGCGTTTTTAGTACTGGGACTCTCCAAATTTTAGGGGGGGTGTCGGCTATAATCGATATTTTTTTTAGGGGTATAACCCCCCGCCCCAACCCCCCCTGCCCACCTATGCTCCTTATTAATCCAAATGGAATGCATTATCGCAGGAACAAGTGTCGCCGCTTTATTACATGCTTTTAAGAAAAGTTTTAGATATAGTTTATGCTAGTGCTTAATCGAGCCTTTTTGAACCATATTCTAGTTTTAACCATGTTTTTAAAATGTGTTGTTACAACCGTAATCGATTTACAATTTGTGATACCTTCGCTTGTTATTGTTATGGTTTTCACTAGAATAAATAATTTGAACTAAAAAATAGCATTTTTATAATTTGTAATGTTGTACGAATTTACCAGAGACACTTTTTAAACCTAGGTAACAATTTTTAATATTTATTATTTTGTTAAATAGCATTCCTAATGCGCACTTTCTTAAATTTTTATAAATTATAAGCTAAAGCTTATTATTGTTTCAAGGTGGACGAAAGTGAATTGTCTCCAGAAGAAGCCAAAGAAAGAGAGATTATGACGTATCTTTTAAAAATCAAGAACGGAACGCCTCCCATGAGAAAAGTATTTACTATTTTTTATTATATAAAATAATATTTTTTATATTAAAATAATATTAAAAAAATAATAATAACGGTGGTAATATTTTTTTTATTAAGTTTAAATAAACACATAAAAATTCCAGTAAAACAGCAGCGCAGCCGCAGTTACGTGCTGAACACTTTAAAAGTACTCTATTCTTGTTAAATCGATTATAAAACCATTATAATTTTGTTGTCTTGTTATGTTTTACTATTGTTTGTTTATGTTATACGCGATAAAATTATTGTTTGTTGTCATGTTATGTTGCGTTAGCGTTGTGCATTTTTAGTAAATGTTTTTTCAGTCTGCCAGCAATACGTAACTGAACGAAGTACGGAACATATGATTGCTTATGACTTAAAACATTTACTAAAAATGCATAATGCTAACTGATACATAATATTAATAACAAACAATAATTTTATCACGTATAACATAAAAAAACAATAGTAAAACATAACAAGACAACAAAATTATAATGGTTTTATAATCGATTTAACAAGAATAGAGTACTTTTAAAGTGTTCAGGATGTAATCTGCGGCTGCGCTGCTGTTTTACTGGAATTTTTATGTGTTTAGTTAAACTTAATAAAAAAATATTACGACCGTTATTATTATTATTTAATATTATTTATATAACAAATATTATTTTATATAATAAAAAATAGTAAGTACTTTTCTCATGGGAGGTGTTCCGTTCTTGATTTTTAAAAGATACGTCATAATCTCTCTTTCTTTGGCTTCTTCTGGAGACAATTCACTTTCATCCACCTTGAAACAATAATAAGCTTTAGCTTATAATTTATAAAAATTTAAGAAAGTACACATTAGGAATGGTATTTAACAAAATAATAAATATTAAAATTTTTTACCTAGGTTTAGAAAAGTGTTTCTGGTAAATTCGTACTACATACCAATTATAGAAATGCTATTTTGTAGTTCAAATTATTTTTTCTAGAGATAACAATAACAAGCAAAGGTATCACAAATTGTAAATTGATTACGGTTGCAACAACACATTTTAAAAACATGGTTAAAACTAGAATAAGGTTCAAAAAGGCTCGATTGAGCACTAACATAAACCATATCTAAAACTTTTCTTAAAAGCATGTAATAAAGCGGCGACACTTGTTTCTGCGATAATGCATTCCATTTGGATTAATAAGGAGCATAGGTGGGCAGGGGGGTTGGGAGGGGGTTTTACCCCCCAAAAAATATCGCCCCATTATAGCCCTCGACACCCCCTGACCTTACATAAAATTTGGGGGGTTCCAGTACTAAAAACACTAAAAATGGGGTATTTGAGGTATACCCCCAAAAAATTTTGGGAATACCCCCCAAATTTCGGCTGTCGGGTATATCCCCCAAAAAAAATCCGGAAGGCTGCCCACCTATGATAAGAAGGAAATTAAAAATTAATAAGTTTTAATAAAAAAATTAAAAGCTACCTCTGCAAGCAGTTTATCGAAGTATTGAATATCTTCAGGTTTTAAAGGTGGTAAATTTTGATCCTTTGGTTGAGTTTCCATTAACAAATTTCTATCACCCAAACCTGAAATGCGAGTTTACTGATGCTACTTTCATACACTGACATAATTAACTACGACTACAAAACATTTCGTCTTAGCTTAAAATAAAAAAGTACATTATCATAAGAATTGTAATTTATAACATATATTTACCTCCTCTTTCTGGGGTTCCCTGCATATGAAAACCACTCATCATTCCACTCAACGGTGTTGGGGTTGCAGTCAGTTTTCTTGCTGGTGTACGTATGGGTATGTATCCGGTCGGTGGCGGCAAAATCTATAAAATAAAAACCAATTAAATTTATTTAGTTTGATTTTTATTTAATAATAAAGTTTTATTTAATAACGAAATTTCATACTATTACAGTGCCAACCAAGTTTTTGGAGAAGTTTAAAATTTATATTAGAAAAATTCAGTTACAGGTATATAAAATAGTGGGTTTTAAAAAAAACAATTGACAAGCATGAATAATTTTACTTTAAATCCAGGAGGAAACAAAGCTTCTAATTCTTCGTCAGAAAGTGGCCGATTTCTTTCATCAATTTCTTTCTCCCACCTAAATATTAAAACAGGTAGGCCCTTTTTTATATTTATATTAATCACTTATAGAAGGTATTTTTAGAGTGCAGCAGTTCCCCCTTTGATCGAGTAATACCGAAATCCCTGCAGTTATTTAAAAAAAAAGAAAAAAATTAAAGTGTTGAGCTAAGCACTAAAAAACTGATTTTCTATAAAATATAGAAGTAAAAACTCGTATATTAGATATAACTAAAAAACCAGCAGGTTTTTTTTAATTTCCTAACTTCTAAAAATTTGAAGCGATCGTTTTTATTTAAATAATCTGATCAACCTTAGGTGAGCAAAGCGAATGGGGTGGTGGGGTGGGGGGGGGGGGTGGGAATTTTTAAAAAACCGACACCTACTCCCCCTCAAAATTCCGGAGTACCCGACACCCCACCTCCTTAAATTTAGGGGGTCCTATCCATACATGGGCACGGGGGGGGGTTGGGGGGGGGTTCCCCCCCCCGAATTGTAAGGAGGGTTTAACTCCCCCCACTCAGAAGTGGGGGGGGGGGAGAAAAGGTTAACCCTCCCTAATTTTGGAGAAATGACGAAAAAAAGTCTTTAAAATGACTTCTAACTGCCTCCAAACTTAAGTTTTGAGGTCAAAATGAATGTTTTAAGCAATAAAAAGCTCGAAAATGCTTTAAAAAGGGCTTTTTGACCTCTAAAATTAGCGTTTTTTACCTATTTTTCCAAAATCAAAAAAACGATATGGGTAAAATGCACTCCAGAAAAAAAAACGATATGGGTATTTTGCGTTTCTCGGATTTTAACCCCCCCCCCCCTTAATTTGGGGTTTAACCCCCCCACTCTGGACCAACTTGCCCATGTATGGTCCTATCTATCCCAGTCATAGGTGGGCAACATCCCGAATCTCTTAGGCTGTCCCAAAAATTTTTTTGGAGTATACCTCAAATACCCCATTTTTAGCGTTTTTAGTACTGCGACCCCCCCCCCCCAATTTTAGGGGGGTGTCCAGGGTACTCTTAAATTATAGGGGGGTTGTCGGCTATAATCGGGATTTCGGGGGGTATAACCCCCTGCCCACCTATGGTCCCAGAACTAAAATGCTAAAATGGGGTATTTGATTTACATTAAATAAAATTTGGGAAACCCCTCAAATTCAGCGGTGGGCCATAAATGGGCAGCCTCCCAGATTTTGGGGGGGTATACCCGGCCCCCGAAATTTGGGGGGGATGTCCCAAAAATTTTTTCTGGGGTATTTGGGTTATACCCTCATTTTGCGTTTTTAGTATTGGGCCTCCCTTTCGTGTCCGCGGTACTCCCAAATTTTAGAGAGAAAGAGGGGGGGATGTCGGCTATAATTGGGATTTTTGGGTGTTAGGGATCTTGAAAACTGCCGACACCACCTCCCCCTAGAACTTTGGACAGTACCCGACAGCCCACCTCCAGCCTCAAAATTTAGAGGGTCCCAGTACAAAAAACGCTGAAAATGAGGTATTTGGGTTATAATGAAATAAAATTTTTGACACCGCCCCCAATGGGGGTGGGGTATATATCCCCCGAAATCCGAAAGGCTATCTACCTATATAATCTAGTATTAATTACCTGTAAAGGTGCATTTGTTCCGGGGTCATACCGGCCAACTGACTGGTGTGCGGGGTCTTCATGCCCATGGCCGCCGCTCCGACGGGAGTCGTACCGGACGGGGTCATGACCCCTCCCGGTGTGAAACCCCCCGGACCGCCTGCTACTGCGGCTGACGGAGTTCCTGAAATTATAAAAAACATTTTTTATGACTAAAGTCAGTAAAAAAATCATTTGGACTAAAAAAAACTTCAGATGAGCGTATATCGCTAACGGCAAGGTCAATGTTGTAATGTATACAATCCTTATTAGTATAGCAATTACTCAAAGACTATAGCAATTAGCGACAAAAATTTCTTCAAAAATATTTAATTTGAAAATCATTAATTATAGTTAAAATATTTCAGGCTGAAATTAAGGGCGTAACCGCTCGCCGCCAGGAAGAAAAGAAGAATTAACGCGCAAGAATAAAAATAATAATAAAAATTTGGCAGGGATGTTGTAACCAGTTATTATTAAGTTGCGTCAGGTGTTTTCCTACACGTGATATTTTCTCGATGAACAGTGGTTACTATACTACCCTGCTGTTTTCACCCTGATAAAATTCGTCTTTAGTTTGGTGTCAATTTTATGTCATGTGTGCTATGCCATAAAAATTTGAATATAAGCGGCGTTTTTCATTACATTATATTTTAATAAAGATATAAAATCACATTTATAATCAATTATACTTTGGTAATGGAATTGTTGTGAAATATCCACAAAAAAATTATGAGCGTTTATACTGGAAACCTACACACGGTATATACAATTTAAGCCAATTATATACATAATTTCTAAACTTTCACATCAAACGCACCGGACGGTGTAA
Organism: Microlaimidae sp. YZB2_3; assembly: GCA_030248175.1. Taxonomy (NCBI): domain Eukaryota; kingdom Metazoa; phylum Nematoda; class Chromadorea; order Desmodorida; family Microlaimidae; species Microlaimidae sp. YZB2_3. Next base: position 3,210 of record JASAMX010001650.1, on the reverse strand, counting down.
CTTTGTAAAAACATTTAATTTAAAAATAATTTAATTTAAGTCCAAATTTATGCGTTCTATTATAAAGATCAAAATTCAAGCAGCGTTTTTTAGTATGTCTCATTTTTATAAAAAAAATTTAAATTACGATTAAAATTCAATAACGATTCGGCAATGGAACTAAATTGTAAAATATCCGCGAAAAATTTTCCTCTTGAATTCTATAATATTATCTTATACAATTCAAGCTAATAACATAATATAATTTCTAAACTTTCACGACAAACTCCATTTACCTGACGGCGTAAACTGTCCCGGTGTGCTGGCGCCGACTTGCGGCGTCTGAGCCGGGGTCAAATCCCATCTGCTCCTTCTCCTGGACGCGCCCGGGGTCTCTTGGACCTTGACTTCCGGTTCCGGCGCCCCGCCGGCTCTAGGGGTTTCCGCACCCCACCCAGGGGTCATCGCACCCGGCGTCATGTGCGCAGGGGTGTCTAAAAATAACCATTTTAGTAATCTTACCGCCATAGATGAACATAGTCACCGAAGTTGGGAGGGGGTTTACCCATACATGGGCACGGGGGGGGGGGGGGGGTCGGGGGGGGTTAACCCCCCCCCCCCAAATTCTGAGAAGTGGGGTTTCACCCCCCCCCACTCAGAAGTGGGGGGTATAAAAAGTTAACCCCACCCCCCAATTTTGAAAAAATGAAAAAAATGTCTTTAAAATGACTTCTAACTGCCTTCCAACCAAAGTTTTGAGGTCAAAATGAATGTTTTAAGCAATAAAAAGCTCAAAAATGCAATAAAAAGGGCTTTTTGATCTTAAATTAGTGGTTTTAACCTATTTTTCCTTCAAAATCGAAAAACGATATGGGTAAAATGCACTCCAGAAAAAAAACGATATGGGTATTTTGCGTTTCTCGGATTTTAACCCCCCCCCTCTAATTTGGGGTTTAACCCCCTTCCCACTCCGGACCAACTTGCCCATGTATGGGTTTACCCCGAGAAAGTGACATTTCAAAATCTAGAGGGGGGTCCTAGTTCTAGGTCGAACCCCTCCCCTAGTTTTCTAGGGGGGTCAGGTGCGGTCCAATATTCGAAGCAAAATACTTTTAAACCATTAAAGGTTTAATAATAGTTTTTTATAGGATAATACTACATTTTATTAAATAAAAATCTATATTCTGGTATAAAAAGGGTGTAAAAACATGAATTTGTGTTAAAAATTCACGTTTTGGAAGAAAATTTAGTATTAAAAAAAAAACACTTAAAATTTTCTATAGAGAGGAAGGGGGGGGGGGTCAGATTTCAAAATCTAAACGGAAGTCAGGGGTAAAAAATTCAAGGGGGCCCTTGGATTTTTTCTAGGGGGGCTAAGGAAGTGGTGGGTGGACCCCACTCTACCCCCTTGTTCATCTATGCTAGCCACCAGGACTGTGCTGACCTTCGGGCAGCACCTAACGGGCCTACGGGTTCCACTACCACCTAAACCTGGTTGCTGGATCTTTTCTTTTATAGAAATGTGTCTAGCGTGGCATGGCTAGAGTGTTTGTTCGTTGTACGTCGGCCACACATGGCAGTTTTCCATCTAGCAAACCAGTGGACAAATACAGGTCTATTGTGTGTGGAGTTTGTACCACTGGCCTTGCAGGAACACCTATACTGACCATGTACGACGTTAAATAGTAAGATCAATATTAGGCGCGACTTAAAAAATCCTTTAGACAAAGACCTCGGAATAGGTGAACACTGCATGTAGTGAACATTCTAGCGGTAAAGGTTGCCAACTTCGTTATTAATGTTGGACGAAGAGTCTCAACCATAGGGGTTTGGTTTGCCCTTTGCATAATCTGCATAGGGAAGATAAGTTTCAGGTTATTCAACAACAACAACTGCTTTAAACTTGGCTTTTATTATACTCTTAGCACAAAAATTGAATCAACGTGGAAAAAAAGTTGCATACCTCTCGGCGTTTCGTCCCATCGGTTGCGCCTTGCGCTCGGCGTGGCCGCGCCCGGCGTGGCGTCCCATCGCTGTGTTCCCGGAGTCGCGCCTGGAGTCTGAGATCCCAAGGGGACGTGAGACGGTGTCTCGTCCCAACGCTGAACTGCCGGCGTCGCCGCGTTCGCTGCCTTTAAAAAATGATAAAATTACTATAACAACTCCCGTTATCCTAATGTTTCAAAATTATGACCCCTTATAAATTACAAAATCTAATTATTCTAAAGCTGGCGGGCGATGGTCCAAGGCAGACATTCTTAATTTTACATTTTTAAATCTTGTATTTTCAGCGAAAAAGCTAAAATTAGGAAATTTTTTGCCTTTTTTTATTTCAGAAACTCGATTTACTCAGCCTCATAAATCTGGACGTCACATTACAACTCCCGAAGGATAATTTGATTCGTATTTTTTATAAAATTGTATTTGGAATGTTGTAACTTGACACAAAATTGCATTTGGACAGTCGTAATTTTACACAAAATTGAGATTCGGACAGTTGTAATTTGACGTATCTACGAAGTTGGGCATAAAACTTGTAAAAACAAAAGTTATATACCTCAGACGCGTCCCAACCGATCCTCTTTCTAGGGGCCGTTCCGGGCGTGGAGGCCGCGCCCGGGGTCACGGAACCCGGGGCAAAAATTGTATTTGGACAGTCGTAATTTTACACAAAATTTGATTCGGACACTTGTAATTCGACGTATCTACGACGTCGGGCATAAAACTTGTAAAAACAAAAGTTATATACCTTAGACGCGTCCCAACCATCCAGCAATATGTAAATGAACGAAGAACTACAGCCGTTTTAGAAATTTTAAAAAATTGTGTAATTCACAAGACACGTACGTTTCTTAAAAACTCGTCCAAATATTGTGTTTTATGTCTTTATTATAAATTATAGAAAAAAGCTTCTGTTTTGTTTAGAATCAACCGCAAACCGTAACGGTGAAAGTGTACTCTAAATTTTCAAAGATATGAAACGTACAAAATAGTTTTGAGAGTGTTTCGTTTTAATCACATTGAGCACCGCACAATCGTTCTGTCCCACATTTACCCGTTCCCGTGATTACCTTTTCGCTTTTCGCCGGTTACCACCGTGAAACCTTCTGTATTACCGCAATGAAGCTTTCGTTTCACAGTGGTGGTATCCTTGTCTAACCATTGTGTACGTCTATTTCACCGCACTAAACTCAATGTATCACCTAGGTCGTAGATAGGTCGTATCCAATA
>JASAMX010001649.1:0-46702 GCA_030248175.1 Microlaimidae sp. YZB2_3 | reverse complement strand
ACGGTCTCGGAAGCTATGAAAGGAGTGGTCAACCGTGGTAAATTTACTTTGATTTCTGAAAGGGATACTCAGTCGATCCCCCCTAAAACTGGACGACCGCTCGTTCCTGCTTTTTGAAATTTCTAAAAAATGTGGGGGCGTTTCTTATTTGATGCTAGAAACGCACCGGTGTAATGAGACCTCGTGTATTTTAGAAAATTAATTATTTTTTTGATTATGCTAATTTTTTTATTCTGCTCAGTGTTTCTGCAAAAAGGTGTTTACCGACGACCGAGCGTAGTGATTGCGAACATTTTCAAGTTTGAAGTAGTTTTTTACGCACACAAATATATATTAGTAATGTTCCTACCCTCCAATATCATGCCCGCTACGGCCATTTAAATCGGAGTGAGATCCGCAGCTCCGTCCCTTAAACGAGCGATTTTAAGCTTAAAATAGATGTAAAGTTACTCTTTCGGCATCTTTCAGACTATTTCTAGCGTTTAAAATAAGTTTTCAAAAACAAAATCGATTTTGCAAAAATTTTGACCACAAACACATGGCATCACTCTTTATTCATGGATTTTGTATACAAAAATAGGGCGGAGCTCCGCGTCACATCACATATATAAGCCCAATGAGTAACGATTTTGCTATTGTCAAAAGATTGGTGTGAATATTATTTTCAATTGCCTTTGCATTGAACTATTAAAGAACTACATTTGTTAGGTAAGTTCGCAGTATAAAATAATTATTAACATAATTATAATCTAAATTTTTCATTCAGTAGGCAACTGCGCGGAACAAAATAATTTCTTATAATCCACAATTCTTTTTCATCTTAACATACACATGGCTTGCGGCAAAATCACTATTTTCCTGCTCTATTTTTAGAGCATTTTTAAAGCTAGTTTTTAAACAATGTTCAGAAGTCTTTTTGTTAAATACGTATGCCGATCGTAGTGATGGCGTTTTGTTAAAGGTACGGATATTAACAAGGTCCAGGCTTTTTGTAAATAGCATCGTTATAAATTGCGTTCATATTATGTTATACATTTAAATTTAGAATACTAAATTATTAAAATTTTATGATCTATTTTTTTACTATTAAAATATGCATTGTAAATACATAGGAATTAGATTTCTCTAAAATGAAAAACGAAAAGTGTAGAGGTCATTCGAAAAAAAAAACGACCGCCGAATTTCGTTTGAAAAGAAAATGTATAGTCGCCTTTTCCTGTCTGCTCTGCACCACTGTTTGGAGGACTTGTGGATTTCAAGAGAAATATAATTCATGTTAAAATAAACCTTCTTTAATAAATCTAAATTTAATTTTCAAAATTTAATTTTACCAATTACTGCCTTTGTTTTTTTTTTTTTGTTTTATTATGTTTACAAGTCAAAATTTTCGTCCTTTATTCATGATAGTCCAAATATGTAGGATAATAATATACATCAAAGCAAACACACTATCTACAAGGGCAAATGAACACATATAAACCTTCTGTAGTGAATAATACCTGACAAACTGGAAAGTATAAACAGTTCACACCGAAATACAACAGCGACCACTGTCGTACAAAAGGGCTTTTTATTCCTACGTACAGTACAGACAGTCACAATAAAACTGTCGCATGCAAAAACTATTTCTGGTAATCACAAGACAAGTTTGGTTTATCAGTAGATCGACATTTCGAATTATTACTATAAATATATATTCGGCAAAACCATACATAGAAGTTTGGAGCAATAATATCATGACGAAGCCAAAAACTAAAATTAGGCTCTCTTCGTTTTTATTTTGTTTAATGCTTGAACCGCTTTTGGTATTGTGACCAGTTTTCGGCTATCATGAATGCTGGCCGAGTAAAACATTTAGGATGTTACAAAGGCACTGTATAATAAACATAAAGTATAGCATTTAGTCCACTGAGCGGAACCCCGCAAGACATCTTTGTTGATGAGCAAATTATCTGACCCATTTAACAAATTAAATTAAGCAGATAATTTGCATAAAAAAGATGTGTATGCATTAAAGTTTTTCGCTCGAAGAACCATACAGCAGGTGATATACTTTAATGTTTATACAGTTCCATGGTTGCTTTTCGTTAAAACGATAACCGAACACCAGAAAATAACCAAGTGGTCCAAGTCATATTAATATACGTTATTTAATTAATTAATAATTAACAAAGTGGGGTTTGAAAAAAGGGATTAATTAATACGAAAAACCAGAAGATTAAGGCTCGCATGTTAGCAGCACACAAAAACCTGGCGAATAAGACATCACGACTCACCTACTTACTGAAAAAAGTAAGAAACCCGCAAACAAAACTAACACAATAGGTATAGCAACCGTTAAAAACTATACATATGCTTGTACATAGGCCATAAAACATTTTAGAGCGATCAAAGGATTTTTTTGCGATTGACTCGATTGTGTTTGTAAAAAGACCGTTATAACAATACTCGTTTAGAATGAACGATGGCGCGAAACAATAAGTGGCAATTCTTCGCGATATATTATAATGAAATTTTTGGAGAATTCTGAAATCCATAATAAACATGAAAATCTTCTGAGCAGAAACAAACAACAATGGTAAAAGAACCCAATGTGGCTGCAACAGTTGTTCGTTGGATTAAAAAATTCCCCGCCCCTATTAAGTAATCATTTAAATTACGAGAATTTGACGTCACTTTGTCAGCCAATTAGATTCGATTTTTACCGAGTATTGGTTTGATAAAGTGACGTCATATTCTGGTAATTTGAGTGGTTACTTAATGGGGGACATTTTTTAATCCAACAAACAACTGTTGCAGCCACGTTGGGTTTACCTTTAGTTTTTCCTTATCATTTTAATTATAAACCCATCAGATTTCTCCATTTATTGCATAATCAAAAGCACAAATTTAGAAACAAGTTCTGCACAAAAGATGTTTCAAACACGGTATGCAACTAATAACTTCTTGTCAATATGAATTGAAAAAACCATAGTACAGAATTATGTACTAATGATTTGTGATATTTGGTTTAAAATGAAAAAAAATACAATCAATTTTAATAAAAAAAACAACTATTTTTAATTGGTTTTTTCTTTTCTAATCGAAAATTTGTGCTAAAAATTTCATAGTTTAAAAAATAAGATTAAGATGAAAATAGTCATTTGAAATTTAAGAAAAAAAGCTACAGTCGCCAACGTTTTCAACAACTTATGATGATTCCGCTTTAGAAAAACGACAACTATGTCGTCATGTATGTCAGAATGAATCACAACTAACAAATATAAAATACCTTTCAAATTATTATTAACTAACTATATTTTAAAAATTAAACTAAAGAAGTTCTCTGGAGCTCCGCTTTTCGGAATTCCAAGCTTTTTTTTGTACTATATAGTTTTATGAAAAATTAAAAAATAATGCTATAGATTACTATAAGCTTGAAATTAATAATTAAATGGCAGGACTTTGGAAACGTCTCCGCTCTAAATGATAGAGCAAGTCCGCGCCGGTTAAGAAAGAACATTTCCAAGATAAGACCAAATGAATGTAATCAATCAGAGTTGCATTGATTTTACACTTATTGTGATTCGTTCTGGCGTACGGCCGACGACAAGGCCTTAGTTACTCGGGGGTATGCTAAAGTAAGACTTACAATGTAATGATCATTAACTATGTCAACACAGCAAGATTTTGTAGTATATAGAAGCTCACACGGCTCTGAGACGAGAAGAGATAATAACGATGCATATAAAGTACTAACCAATTAAACAGTTTTTGAATATAAACTAAGACAATTAACTAAAAGTAAACAGAGATACCCACGTCGCGCTTGTATTTGCTGATTTTTGAAAATTTTAAAAAATTTGGTTTAAAAACAACATTAAAATTTTTTGCTAAAATTTTAGTGTACAAAACTTTTAACTTTTTATTGAAAAGTAAAAAATAATTTATATATTTTGTGGTCATCTTTGATAAACTCGTAACATAATCAGTAAGCAAGTAAGTAAATGTGTTTACCATTAAAAAAATTTTGTTTGAGTTAATTGATTACTGCTACCGGTATAATTTTTTCAAAAATTATATTAAGTTTTAGCTTTTAATATTTTGTAGGATTAAAAACAAAAAAAACACGCTTTTAATCGTTTTAATGGTGAAAAAAATTTGAAGAAAAATATTTCAAGGTAATACTTACTCATCTGTGGGTTCTCTTAATAATAAAATAAACACACTCATAATAAGTCAAAATACAAAATACCTAAATGTACAGCAAATACACATATCGAACAAAATACCCCAACTAGAATAAACCAATATAACAGGTTCTGTCCTCTGTTATTTTTTTACCGTTTTTCCCTTTAAAAGCGTCTGCTTAAATAATAAAAAATAATGCAATAATATAATACAATACTTAAATAAAATTGATCAATAAAAGTCACAAACTAACGAGACACCGAATTTATGGCAAATGCACAAAGATAAGAGCTATTTTGTGAACAAGTTCCAGGTATGGAAGCCAGAAACGGTTGTGTTTTTTTTTTGCTTTTTTTCGCGCATTTGAGAGACTGGTTGGTCGACCCATAGTGAACTTTTCACAGCACAACAATTGTGAAGCAAAAACCTACACATACTGAATCGATCATTCTGAGTTAGAACTAAAACACCCATTATTAGGTTTTTTGACTATAATAATCTACAAATTTTGCCTGCTGAAAGATACAGCCTAGGCCAGATAATTAATGCATCACCAGTACTGAAAGTAAAGTATATAAATTTTGGGATAAGCACAATCACAAAATACACAAAATTAAGCCAAATATACATATTGATACTGACGGTTAATCAAAATCATAAAATTACAAGAATACAAAACCAGGTAAACATAGAATAGAATGCATTTTGACAAAGCACGGACAGTTTGAGTTTCAAAATAAAACTAGCTTTATAATAGCTACATTTTGGAGACTTTTTGTATTGAGCTCATATTTTTTTTCGGAAATACAATTTCTACTTAAAGTGTTGACAAAGCTTGATTAGTTTAATGCCATTTATCATAGAATATATTATGAAAATATATTATGATAATTTTTGTGAACAACATTAATTTAAGAGAAATCGTACTGCCTACTGAATGCATATAGGCAATTTTCAGCGCGATGACTGATCACATTGCAGTTTATATGTTTGTACAATGATTGATTAAAATGGCTAATTGTTTACAAAAACTCACGTTTATGGTAAATAGGATAACAATCTCTGTTGTGGCACCAATAATAATAAACTATTTTCATACAATATAAGCGCGAATAAATCTAAAGCAGTATTAATATAATAGGTGCTAAATAAGTATTAATCATATTCATTATTTCTACTGCACTTAAGCAAATTTGCAAAACAGTTACAATAATAGCAAAAAAAAGGTTAAAATTTTAACTGACGTTATTTTGTAAAGCTACAAAAACACCCTCCGTATCTGGCGTAAAGCCGTTTAATAAGGAGCGTACAAATTGAGAATCGGCTGTTCTCAAATGGGGTTACAGGCGTCAGTTTCAGACATACAATTTTAATAATTATTACATTGCCGCCAATTCATTAGCAGATACCTGCGGAAAAAGCAATGTACGCCGGTTTACATCACAGTAGGTACAACTAGCGGAAGAGACCCGCAAAATTTAATATCCAAAAACTTCATCATTTCTCCTTTTAGTCTTGCACTGTTTGTTTTGGTCAATTTCTCTTGGTTTTTGAAGTGGAATCAGTAACCAATATAAACATTAAAACAAGTTTGTAAAAAAGCTTTAAATTGATTGACTCCAATTGATGTTGAGAACCAAGAATGGTAGCGCAAGGCAGTAAATGGTACTTGGTTTGTGCAGCTTGACTACCAATTTTTTGTATGTTGAAGCAAGAAAAAAATTGGACAAAAAAATCTAGGTAGAAGAAATAGTATACAGAAATGCGCAGTAATGACCAGATGGGTCACTTCAAAAGATCTGTCTTCTTATTTTGCGCATTATTTTGTGATAAACACACTCCCAGAGAACAAGAAAGCATTGAAACACAGATGGTTATCCGTATAATCGTGCACCTTTGTAGGATTTGCAGTTGCCTTCTTTTTCCCCAGCAACTGCATGCTATGCAGCTTTGATAAGTAAGGCCGCAAATATGCGGTCGCAAGTAACCACCTGGTGCAAGAGCGGTTCCTTATAGGCCTCTGGTAATCGTTTGACCCTCTGGAGCGGGGACCTGGGGCACATAATTCCAAATATGTGAGCAATTGCTACCCGCTGCAAAGAAGACTCGATGAGAGAGGAATTTTGTGTGCGACTGACACATATTTCATATTTGGCAATTTTGTTGCACAATGATTATATAAAACTGCACCGCGGCGCTAGACATGTCCTATTCAAAAAGAATTATCCGCTAATTTAGCATTAGGCTGGAACGTTTTTTTTGACACTTTTTGCTTTGTTTTTAGGATTCCAGCAAATCAAAGGAAGTAATAATTTTGTCAGCACTGGGGTGCTCAAGTGTATAGCTGGACTAAAACTAACAGCCATTTTGGTAAAAAGATGAGATATCATTTTTAATAGCCTTTGTGAATTCCTAATGACCATTAATACACAGAGTAGTTTTAGATGCATCATACCTTTGCTAATATAATTATAGCAAAATGGGGCAGTGTTTATTGCAAGAATGCACAAGGTCTGATGTGGTTTTAGCCTCATTCAACTACAGGTTTGATCTCAGAAGAGCGTGCGCAGTCTTCCTGTCTGCCAGCAGTCCTTGGAACCAGAACCCAGCCTGGGACATTCAGATCACAATCATTTACAATGGTTGAACTCTTCAATATCAGGTTTTATCGCATTTGAATTAATTAAGGTTGGTTTTGTTGCAAAAGTGACTCTGGGCAAAATCACATTTCAGAGGAAGGAAATACCAGTAATTCAGGAATCCTGAGAGGACTTTTCTCATTCCATGGAAAAGCAGATTTAATTTCTCCTTTGGGTTTGGTTTCAATCAGGAACAAATTTGCATTCAGTTAAACACAACTCAAGGGCGAGTGACGTGTTGTAGCAGGTATTTTGATGGACAAGTCTGGCATTTATCAAAAATATATCAGCAGTGTTTGGAGTATGCAGGATCAGCAGCATTTTTAAGTAATTATAATAATCCACAATAATTCATATTTGATAATAAAAATCAAAAGTTTATTGAGCAGAAGAGAAGGCCGGCCCAGCCAATTTCTCTGATCATTTGAAATTATTGATGAGATTAGAAGGGTTATCACCACTGGAAGTAAAGTTTCAACACAGCGTTTATATTTGACAAAAACAGAAATTATTGTACCGTCATTCAACAGCACATAGTAGTACAATATCCGTAATAAAATAATTAAATATAACATAATATATAACTAGGAGGCAATTTAAGAACACAGTTTATGTAATACACCAACGAATAGAAGGTATTGTACACGAGCAAAAGAGCACAAGCCATTTTCCATTTAAAATTCTCCCAAGAATCGTTGACTGGCGCAGAGCGTGAATTAATGGAAGAGACAAGAACCGTAAAGCCGTTTTTTTGGTTTCTGGTAGATATAAAAGTCACTCTGATCAGCTCATACCAGGATTTTTTCACTTTTTTCCGCAGCACACATGTAGATTTGGTGAGCGAATTATAAAACTTCTGCAGGGGTTTTGTGGTTGTTTTTGATTTGATTATGGACTTTAGTAAAGTAGTGATCAACGGAAACAGAAGCGGTGCTTGTTATATTTAATCTTTTAATCCATTTGCAAAAGAATCACAACGACTTTTTTGTTTTTATTTTTATTTTTTTTATGTCGAAGTGAAAATTTGCTATGCAAATATATTAAAGGTGGAAATATTTGTTGTGGAAATTGTTTAAAACACTCGCACAGACCTACGGCCGCAAAATTAGTCAGCTCAATGCATAATTCAATTTGGTAGAGCACACCAATATTATACACGGAATAAACACAGCACAATTTTGAAATAAGCTATAAGATTAATTTAAATATGGTCACGGATATTGTTTTTGCACGCTAATAAACATTTCAGAGAATCAATATAGTGGGAAAATGTTACAACACACCTAATATCTATACCTTAATATTATTATATTAATATATAATATAATGGAACATTTTTATATTTGAACCCAAATATGATGAACTAACGCGGGATATTCAAAGCCGGATACCACCCAAATAGTAGCAAAGATCATGGCAAAATAACCCTAAGTACAAAGCAAAGCACACGCAAGGACTAAGATTATACCAATATTATTTAACAAGGTCAGGCGTTCTTAGGCTAAGCATCAGATTCGCAGATAAAATTATTTAATACAGTAATCACAATCAAAGAAAAATATGTACTACAAGGGACGTAAAAGATACCCAAAAACAACACGCAAACGCTAGAAAAATTACTATTATTACACCCTTTTAAGGATCTTGTAGCATCGGATAGAAAGCACAGGACATTGCAAACGTAGTTTAAGAATGAAACGGAAACACTTGCAGCATCTCTGTAGTTTTGGTAACGTTGACTTTCAAAAATCACAGGAAAACTAATGCAGTATTTTCCAAACACAATAAAATGGTACCATAAAACGCGCGCAGGAATGATGTAGGCAGAGTACTCGGAGGAACCTACGTTTGTTGGAAATAACTCAACAACCAACCGTTAATAGCAGACGTACCACTATGATACCTATACATTTGACATCAGTAAGTAAATAAATACTTGCTTTCCAACTCGAGTATGAACACTAAAGACAAACAGTTTTTTTTGTTTTAAATTGTCAAAAAATTTTTAAAAATTTGTATTGATGTTTCTACACTCCAGTATTAAGCTCCGGCGCTCTGGGCATTTAAAAAGGAGGGAGCTCTAGATCTCCGCCCCTAAAATAAGCGATTTAAAGCTGATTCAAGCTTGAAATAAATGTAAATCTAGTGTATTTTGTATTTGCAGAGGACTATTTTTGTTATTTTAAGTAATTTTTGAAAAAAAAATTTTTTGGCAAAATATTGTATGCCATCAGTTTTTAATTATTCATGAAATTAGTAGAAAAAAGGTCCGGTCGGAACTTTGGAGTTACTCTGGAGCTGCTACAAGTGAAGCTCCGCTTTTGAGCTTGAAGCTACGGAGAACATCTGTAATATGTATATCCGCTCAAACTATTAATAAAATTAAAGGCTTTATCGATTTTGCGAACATACACGAGTTTTAATAAAAAGTGAAGTTTGTGTTTTAACTTTAGCATAGTAAATATATTTTCAATTTTTATGGGTAGTCAAATAAATGAATTGATATTCCCAATAAAAACATCTATTAATTTTAAAACATAAAATATTAAAAAAAACACACACTTTACACTGTATTCAGTTTTTATTAAGGAAAGCAGGCCAAAATGCCGAATCAAAAAGTACGGCAATACCAAAAACATAAACAAACAATTACTTTTCTAAAATATAATAATGTTATTAGAATAAATTGTCCTAAATAAACTAACAAATACAAAAAAGATTGATAAGTTTTATTTTGTGAAATTTTTAAGTGTTAAAACAGTAACACCTTGCGTCTGTTGTGGCGTTAAACGTTTGTGACCCCACCCCACACCGTTTTTTTTAAATTTTTTATCATTCCACTTAGGAATTTGCCAACGTTTCCCCCTGATTTAGCATCACTAAAAATGTTTCAGATACAATTTTGATATTATAACACTATTAAAATAAAATATTAATGGTGAGAAAAATTTATAAGCTTTTTGTATTTAGGGCGTTTAAATTTAAAATCACAATTTTTAAGCAAAATATTTTTGTCTGGTTATGTTTGCAGCACTAAACAAAATTTAATACAACATAATAGCAATATTTGCAGTTTGTACACGTATTTTTGACATGGGCGTACCCTAAACTAAAAGGTTGGAAAAAATAACGAAATATTTTATGCAAAAAATATTGTTGAAAAATATACTAATATATAAATTGACTGACTAGACACTTTTACAACAGGCGAACCATATTGATATGCGAGATTTTAAATGAATTTTTGGATAGGGGTTGGGGAGGTTGTAATTAATTATGATACTTTATTTATTAAGAAAAATCCACAAATTCCACTTTTAATAATAATCTTTTATTTCACATTTTTTTAAATCAACAAAAAATATGTATTATTATTATTGGTTTTATTATTTAGTTTTAAAGCGAAATTTATTTGTTTTTGTTTGGATTTTTCTTTTAGAAAGCCTCATTTTACATTGATGTATGCCGGATTTTTCGATTCTTCTTGTACCTAAAACGAGGTTTGAGACAAACAAATAACACAATCATTAAGTCTATTTGCATAAATAATATACAAAAGTAGGTAGTACTTTCGTCTTCCTAGTTTTGCAATACAAATCTTTTTGTTATTTTAAAAAACACAAAATTAATAGCAATTTTTAGTATCTACAATTACATGCCAAGTTTTACGCAATTTTGAAGCAGGGCACGTTTAAAATTTTAAATCAATAAAAAGTTTTTTTAAGAAAGTTACAAAAGGGTATAATGATTTTGTTTCATTAATTATAAAGTAAACCAAGAATTTAAATGCAAGACAAAATGTAACATAAGTAAGACACACGCTTTTTGCGCGAAACTTGAAAGTTTTTATAAGACTGACAAAAGAAATACTAAACGGTACTCTAAATTTGCAGTTTTTTATAAGTTTTCTTAATATTCTTTTTTATAGCACACAACCTAAAAATTCAGCAAAATATATCGATAATACAAACGACAAAAATACGCTAGTTGAATACATAGCAAAACGATACCAGTATTAGCATTGAAAGATAATTGACTAAGCCCTGCACACCTATATAATTGTTATATGGGTACTAAGTTCCGTGACTACCTCATAATAATATGCGGAAGGCTACACTCTTAGAGTCACAGGGTATTACAACACACTACAAGGCAGACGGACGTAAAATGTACAGTACAGAAAGAAACACTCAAACGTAAAACTAAAAAGCCACGACAAAACGCGAGAATAAGAGAAAGAACGAACGAAAAAAAAGCATATGGCTACGTATAACGCACATTTAGACTTATTACTATAGCTTAGTACCATAGGTTTTCTTGGGCGCAGTCGGATTATATACCCAGTTTCTATGATTAGACAAATTTGCTTATCCAAGTCTATTTTGAGCCTATTTTTAGTGATTTTCGATAATTTCGACGAATAAACTTTGGAAATTTTGAGTTTGGAAAAGCCAACCCCGAATTTATATACAGTTTTGACTAAAGTTTTTACTACGCGAAAATGTGCCCCCTCCAAAATTTTATGGTTATTTTTGTGACATGAAAGTAAAACTTACAAACGAAAATCCGTTTTTAGAACACGATTTAAAAAAAAGACTAAGAGATCGAGACAGGATATCCGAACCGCGCCCAGATTAAACATCACAAAATATCAAATATAATATGTCCACAGAAGTTGGTCAACATTAAAAACGGCGGTTGGAGTATATAATAGAAACCTGCTTTGCACGAATTTGGCACACTCAAATCAGAAGACATTCTTAATATTCTAATATTTATTATTGTTAATTAATACAAGAATAATCAACATTAATAATTATTAATTTTCTCAAAATACAGTGCATAGCGTTGCTTGAATAGATACTTTTTGTTATAAATTGTAAAATCAACTTCTTTAAAATTATGAACTAAAGAAAAAATGTGACCATAATGCCTTTATTTTAGATTTTAAAAACCACGGTCAAGCAAAACTATGCGACTATAAAATTAATCTCATACCAAACAAAATAAAAAACGCGCAAAAGGGACAATTTTGTACGAGTGTTTATAGCTCATTATTAAGTATACTACACTCAAGACATTACAAAAGTGCAAGGTGTACTTTATGTTAATTTAAATTAATACATAGGCCTTAAAATTTTAAAACTGTTTTGTAACTACTTTTTTATAATAAAAAATTTTAAGTTTTTAAAATCCACAAAATTAGAAAGTTTTTAGAACTGCGTGAAGCATAAAAATTACTAAAAACGTTTACCGGATCAAATAAATTTACTTTTTTTTAAATTAACACGAATACACCAAGCACAAACTCGTTTCGGAACTCTTCCTTGCTTTTAAGACATAAACATGAGAGTTACAGACAAACAATCGCAGATTTTTAGGGTTAAAGCAATAGAGTTAGGTACATTAAATTAAATTTTTATTGCCTGATACAAAATACTATTTTAATACTGGACCCATAGGGTTAAAAGTTTGAAAAGTTAAAGCCCTGGTCTACAGAAGTCAAAATACCTTATTTTAAATATAATATTCAGTTATAGTTTTAGAGTTGATTTAATTTGAATTATTAAGTTATTGCTAATGGAAAAATAGAGTATTATATTTGTTTTATAAAACCAAGAAACGCAAAAAAACTGCGATAGTTCTGTTTAAACAAAATCAAAATTTTTAAAACACCGAACAAACGTCAGTTATAATTGTTTTTATGAAGAATGATGACAAAAAGCTCTGTTTTAAATTGACTTTAAGGTCCAAAAAATGATATAAAAAGCTAAAAAATTAAAATTAAAAAAATATTTAATGCCTGAAAATTCTCTACTTTTGTTGGTGTAAACGTGTAATGATTTACTTTTTTGCCATTTTTGTCATTCACTCTTTTGTCCTAGTTTCAATTAACCGGGTTAAAAGCAAGCAAACCTTCGAGAACTAATCTCACGTTGTAACCAAACCTACACTTACTTACTAAATGACTTAAATATTACGCATACAGATAATAACTAAATGAATTATAAGCAGCCACCTGTTTATCCAAGCTTATTTTTGTACCTATCGTACATAATTACACAGTTCGTTAAGCTAGGAATGAGGATTTTTGGAATCCACGCACCGGTATCGGTACCGGTACCTAGTTCCAGTTTTCAGTTGAGTTTCCCAGACTTCCCGTTACACAGAAGACTGGGTCCCAATTTTTCGGCGCACACCATTAATAATAATTATACGTGTACCGTTGAGTGAGAACGCCTGGATCGCCGAAATCATACCATAATAATAACGCCAAATAATACACAAAGGAGCAAGGGTTCCGAAACGATGACAAGAACGCGCCAATAATAGCATAAACACACCGAGCTATGCGATGCCCAAACATAAACACACGGAGCCCGTTTGCATAATATAATGTGAACATAATAATCCGAGTAGTTGTAAAATCACTGTGTAATCAATTGAACTGAAGACCTTTTATTTCCGTCCATTCGGTTTTGAGTCGCTCGACCGCCGGCCGAGGTTCCGATTTATAAACACCCAGTAGAAAGTGATTGGCGGAAGGAGTCCCCGCCCACGGCCGCCATTGGCTGTTTGCAGTCCCTGACGTCATCTAGAACTGTTGTGAGTGGTCGGCGGCGTGGAAGGGGAAGGCGTCGGGTGCCGCGGGGGCTCCGAAGGGTCCGTGGGGCGGCATCCCGCTGAGATCAATGGGTGCGGCGGGGTTGCCGAAGGGGGGCGCGTTCCAGCCCCCGGTGGGGTGCGGAGGCGCCGGTGCCGGCTCCCCCCACATGGTCGCCGCCGGATTGGGCGGGAGCATGGGCTGTGGGGCGGCACCGCCAGCCCCACCGCCGCGAGCCATCGTCAAGACCCGGTCCGCCTCCGCGTCCGTCATCGGTTTTACTTGTACTCCTGAAAACAGTGATGTTTTATCCAAGGTGAGAAGCCTTCGGATTTTAAGGGAAAGATATATTTGGCTGAAACCTCAAATTTGAAGAGTAGTGTCCAAAAAAGGGCATCGCACAAATACAACATTTTTAGTGTTTTTGGTACTGGAACCCCCTAAATTTCAGGAGAGGAGGTGTCTGGGCTAAAGACAAATTTAAGGAGGGGTAATGGCAGTTTCGAGATTTTTGGGAGGTTATAACCCCCTAATCCACATTAGTTTTGCATATACTATACATTATATTTTTTTAGTTTTTTTACACTAAAACAAACGAAACTAATTCAGATTTTGGAACTTTAGGATCCGTTTGAGGCAATCCAAATTTGAAAAAAAAGCATGTGACTAATTATTTACAGTATTATTATTTTCATAAGGAAACCAAAATAAGAGATTAGCAGCTAATCACTCACATACGCTAATAGTTTGTACCAAACAAAATAGTTTATAATAGTTTTTAAACTGTTTATAATGTGCTCTAAAAAAATTCAAATCGGCCTATCTTGCTATCAGAGAATCTACTATACTTCGATATCGACTTCATAAAAATAAACGTTTTCATTTTCGACGAAATGCCCCGGAAAATTTATTTTTCCAGCCATTATGTAGTACACATCATTTTTACACACCAATATTAACAAGAATCAGAAGACAGAGGAAGAATGGCTTACCGAAAGAGTAAAATTCGCTGTGCAGCCGGGGGAGTATGCGGTCGATGGGGGTGCTGGAGTCGAAGCGGGCGAGAACAAAACCCCCGCTGGCCGGAGACGCCCACTGCACTTTCCCGGCCCGAGCCAGGATCTGACGAATCACCGCTTCATCCACCTACAAACAAACGCAACTATGCAATGTGCACAAGGATGTAGGTTTAATTTTATTTAAATTAATATATTTAACTTCAATTTAAATTAAAACTCGCCGAGAGATAAGAATGTCGAATTTATGTTGAAAGCTACTACTATCATTGGGATTGTATGTGTTTTCGGAGAAACGGAGGGGCTTCCACGCATAAGTGGGCAGCCTTCCGGATTTTGGTGGGTATACCCGACCCTCGAAATTTGGGGGGGGGGGAGCGGGCGTGTCCCAAAAATTTTTTTGGAGTATACCTTAAATACCCCATTTTTAGCGTTTTTAGCACTGGGACCCTTCAAATTTTAAGGGGGGGGGGTGTCCTGTCCGGGGTACCCCCAAATTTTAGGGAGGTGTCACGTGTCAGCTATAGTCGTGATTTTTTTTGTGTAAGTGGGCAGGGGCGGGGTATAACCCCCTGCCCACCTTTGCTTCCACGCAGCGACACTGCCCAGTGCCCAGGTCCAGCAATGGAAATGATCGACAGAAAAAACTGCACCAAAAATTTAACCACTTTAAAAGCAGAAGACCTAAGGCTTCATGAAACGTGCAAAGACGGCAGCATTTCTGGAAGAAATCACCTGAGGAAAAAACTAGCTATGCAAACAAACAAATTGGAATAGTATGTTTTGTCTTAAAGATAGTAAAATTGAATAGATAAATTGAGTAGATAGAGGTAGCAAATATAGTTGCAGTAATATTTGTATAATTTTTTTCATTCGAATATTATGTAGACTCTAGTTCAAAACTCAAAACTTCACGAGCAAAAAGAAATAAAAAATTATTTCGTTTTGAAAAAACACAAGGCTTACGCGTCTAGGATTATTAGCGAAGTGAACTTGCGTTGGAGTAACATGGAACCATGCGTTCATAGTAAAAGTCTAAGTAGGCGACCCGCGCGCGACCCCTTTCCTCCAGTTTTTTTCCTTTTGAAAGATTTAATTTTTCGTAAAACTCCTCCGGCCTTCTTCCATTATACCAAATTTGAAATAAAAAAAATTTCAAGACTGAAAAATGATTCTGTTCTTTTTCAACCATGAGTTTCGTCGTTACGTTACGCTTTCCCAAAAAAAAACAAAATTTTTTATCCCTTGGTAATTTTTCCAACAACGCATGTCCTTTTTAATTTGTAAATCTATGCTCCCGAGGTATTGATTCCTCTTCACCTCACTAAGTCTCTTAAATAGTACCTTAAAATCGGATGACGCTTTTTGACCTGATGATTCGTTTTTTTTGTTTCTTTTTTTTATTTTTTTTTTTTTTTTTTTTTCTTTTTTTTTTCTCTTCCCGTTTTTGTTTGTCTGTTTTTTTGTTTTGCTATTTGTATTTATTTTTTTTTTTTTTTTTTTTTTGTTTTTTGTTCCCTTTCCCTCTTTTTTTTTTTTTTTTTCCCCCCTTCCCCCCCCCCTTTCCCCCCCCTAAGTGCCCCCCCCCCCCCCGTTTTGGAATTGCCCCCCCCGTTTTAACCCCGGGGGGGCAGTGCACAGGTCTGCACTAAAAATAGTAAATCGGAGACGCACCTGATGAGTCTGGGTGAGGAAGACCCAGCATGGTATGTAAGGAGCGAAGGCAGAGTTCCCCGGACTGGACACAGAACGGTTGTAGTTCCCGACCCGGACCGGACCCGGTCCGACGCCCAGACCCTGGGGCGCCGGGGCGGGGAATGGGTTGTGGGTCGGAGGGCGGGTTCGGATCCCGCCACCGAGGCTCTGGTTCCATATTCCATCACCGTGCGGGATATTCGGGCTAATACCCGTGCTGGCCTAAAAAATACATAATGTAAGCTTACATCATTAAAAACAAAGTACCCCCCTAGTTTTGGTGACCGTGTTCATCTATGATACTCACAAAACTTGTTAGATTACAAGAATATCAAATAAAAAAACAAACGTTTTTTGTTTTTGTTTTTCTTCTTTACTATACTTTATTAGCCCTTGCAACTATCATTCATTAACTATATTTGTTTTATATCTACATTATTACCATGATGATTCGATGTGTATCATTTGATATCAGATTTGATTGTGTTTTTTTTACAGTTTTTATTAAATATTGTACCTTGTTGTTACTGTTTGTAACTTGTGCAATAAACATTTCTATATATATATCGTTACTATGACAGAATAAGTCAAAATCGTCACAAAATACTCGTAACTGTGACTTTTTTATATTTTACCACGCATATAATTATAAACGTTTTAAGTCAAAGTTACGTCGATATTACACTAACTCTGACTTTTCTGTCGTAGTAGAGACAAGTAGAAAATTT
The DNA here is from genome assembly GCA_030248175.1 of Microlaimidae sp. YZB2_3. Classification (NCBI taxonomy): domain Eukaryota; kingdom Metazoa; phylum Nematoda; class Chromadorea; order Desmodorida; family Microlaimidae; species Microlaimidae sp. YZB2_3. Next base: position 29,850 of record JASAMX010001649.1, on the reverse strand, counting down.
TTTTCAAAAATTGTTGTTGCGGGTATACATGAAATAGCCATTTTAGCGTTTATAGCACTGGGACCCCCAAATTTTAGGGGGGGGGGTCGGCTATAATCGGGATTTTTGGGGTATAACCCCCAACCACTCCCCTTTTCCGCCAATCTTTGCCTGTAACGGCAATTCTTTTAACTCCCATTCAAGGTGTCCTACTTCGAAAACATTACAACAAAGAAAGTTATCAAACAGACACCTCACATCACATCTACAGACCTTTGCAGGGTCTGGAAATGCCCCCAGCTTTATTGGAGGATTTGCCCCCCCCCCGCCAAAAAAAGGAAAAAGTACCCTAAAATTATGACGCCATTTTTGACTTGTGATGACGCCATCCTCGCGAATTTTTTGCAGTTTTTAGCCTATTTCAATGTATTATAAGCCATTTTAGACTTATCTTTACCTTATTTTCGCTTTTTTGTCTCTTTTTTCCCTTTTCCCTTCATAGGTGAGAAAGGGGGGGGCATGGTGGGGTCCACCCTCCCTAGCCTCGAAATTTTGGGACCCCCCTAGACGAAAATCTAGGGGGGGTGCCCTCCTCCCCTCAAATTTCCGAATTTTTTACCCCTGACCCCCCTCTAGATTTTGAAATCTGACCCCCCTCCCCCCTTGGGAAAATTTTAGGTACCTTTTTATACTAAATTTTCTTACAAAAACGTGAATTTTCATCACATATTCATGCTTTTACACCCTTTTTATACATGAATATGGCTTTTTATTCAATAAAATGTAGTATTATCTTATAAAAAGAACAATTATTAAAGTTATTATGGTTTAAAACTGTTTTGCTTTGGACACCGGACCCCACCTGACCTCCCTCCAGATTTCAAAATTTCGCACCCAGGGTCGACCCCCCTAAAAAGCTAGGGGGGGTGGTCCGGACCCCCTCCTAGAATTCAAAATTCGATTTACTCCGGGTAACCACCCCCCTAGCTTCCCCGACCGTTCTCACCTATGTTTCCCTTGTTTTTCTTTTTTTTTCTTTCCCCCCTGCTCGCTCCCCCCGTTTTAAAAAAGTTGCCCCCCGTACACGCCCCCAATAAAACCCCGGGGGGGGGGCAGTGCGCAGGTCTGCATCTATCTAACGCACACTTACCCTCGGTTCCACGAGTTTCGTGGGCGTTACTGCCCCTCCGAAGCCGGCCGGGGCTCCGTAGGGCGCGGAGGAAGTGGGAGCCGTGCCCCCGCCCATGCTGGAGAGTCCGTTACCCACGCTGAAACTGCTCGGCTTCAGACTTCCCGGCGTGGCGTTCGGATCCCTTTCCACCTAAAACAACAATACTTTTTTCACAAACCTAACGTACTGTCACAACTCCCGCTGTGTTAATGTTTCAGAAATATGACGTCTTATAAATACGAGTTGTAATGTAACACTGTCGAGCGATGGTGTAACGCAGCACGTCAGTCAATGAGGTACTGAGGCTGGAGATTACAGGTTCAAGTCCTGTATCGCTCATTTTTCAGCCAAAAAAGCTAAAAACAGCAAATTGTTTCGCAATCTTTCTTTCAAAAACTCAATTTATTCGGCCTCATATTTCTGGACGTTACAGTACAAACAGATTATACCTCGTTACAACAAAGCGATATTAGAAAAAAAATAGGTTTTGTTATACCGAAAAGCGACAATATTGGCCCACCGTAAACCGCAAAACTAGATCTTAAAGATTGCTTTCCAGAAGAACCGATCGGCTCTTATTTTACCTCTTTGGGATCCTTCCAGTCCCAGGGTTTTCCGGGCACGAATTCCTTGATTCCCACTTCTATTGTAGGCGTGGCGTTCGCGGAGTTGGAACTTCCACCCAAGAAGGAAGATAGATCAGTGTTCTTGTCCGGACTCTGGTCGGAACCCTCCGGTTTTCGGTCGCTTTGTTTAGACGGACCTATATCCAAAAAAACAATCAATTTTAATTATATTCATATAAATTTTATAATTTTAAATATAACCCGCCCCTGTCCATCTATGCCCATGTTTAAAATATTACAGACGTTATTTAGTTTTAAAGAAATCCGCATAAATATATTTACTATTCTAGTTTTTAAACAAAACTTAAGGAGAATTAATGGCAAGTTTTTTTTTATTTTGAGAGTATTATACCCATTTTGAGGATATTATATTATCAAACCCGTTTGTTTGCGCACTTATTCACCAAACAAAACAAACAACCATAATAGTACCATAATAGCTACATAATAGTTACAGTACGAAAACATATAAAGAAAAAATATGTGATTTCATTTTATTTTTTACATGACATACGCCCAGTTTCGGTACTATAATGCAGACCTGTGCACTGCCCCCCCACGGGGTTTTATTATGGGGAAGGACGGGGAAGCCAACTTTTTTGAAACGGGGGAAGCAATAAAACGGGGGGGGCAAGCAGAGGAAAAAGAAAAAAAAAAGAAAAAAAGAAGGGAAAAGCGAAAAAAGGGACAAAAAAAGCGAAAATAAGGTAAAAATAGGTCTAAAGTGGCTTAAAATACATTGAAATAGGCTAAACTGCAAAAAATTCGCGATGATGGCGTCATCATAGGTTAAAATGGCGTCATAATTTAAGGGTACTTTTTAATTGTTTGGCGAGGGGGAGGGCAATAAAACGGAGGGGGCAATTCCTCCAATAAAGCGGAGGGGGGTATTTCCAGACCGTGCACAGGTCTGATAATGTGTCTGGGATATAATGAAGTTACATAATTTTCCTTTATTTTTATAACTTTCGTAGTATACCTACCACCTGTCCTGTAGGTGGTACTAAAAGATGAACACTGGAACCGATTAAAACAAAACAACGATTAATTTATAAGAAGGTCTCCATAACATCAGCATTGGTAGTTTAACGAAAAAATCAATCTATTTGCGATAAATAATTAAATTGTATAAAAATTTTTTATTCAGTTAGTTATCCAGTGCTGATTTTTAGTACCAACATTAACGTTAGTAGTTGTAAATAGCACTATTGTTACCAATTAGGGCGAATGGTCAAAGCTAGGCCACCTAGCTGCATTGCATCGATTTCGTCAATCAACGAACCGATCAATTTTACCTTTTTTTTCGCATATTACAGTGCGCACTTACGCACATCAGAGGTGTGCAAAAAAGTTCTTTTATTTTTGTTTAGGGTTTAAAAGTGTCACCTCTGCTCTGGCCGTAGTCGCCCATGTGACCCGCCAGAGTTGCGGGGAAGGTCCTACCGTTGGGAACTCGTCCGCTGGACGGGAGAGACCAGTCCAGCCCGCCCTGGCCCTGACCGATGGTAGTCCATGGGTTGTTGTCCGACACCAGGAGGTTCTTAAAGGGGGCGTCCAGGGACTCTAAGACCGGCGCCGACTGGCTGGGGCCTAGCTTGCTGTCGTCCGTTCCGTTAAGAGCAGAGTTCGTCCATGTCTATAAAGTATTAGGTTAGTAGGTAACGCAAAGTGATGCATTAAAAAATAGGTGGACATTTTTTCGCATTAAAGGGGTATACCCCACCCCCTGCCCAAATACCGCATTTTTAGTAATCTTAGTACTGAGACCTTCAAAATTCGAGTACCCTTAAATTTTAAAGGAGGGGATTCAGAAGTTTCGAGATGTTTTACAGCAGAGGCGGAGCATAGGTGTGCAGAGGAGGGGATTATACCCCCAAAAATCTTGAACCCAGCCAAAAATTCCCTCATTTCAGGGTACCCCCCGACATCGTCCCTAAAATTTGAGGGGTCCCTGTACTAAAAACGCTAAAAATGGGATATTTGCGGTATACCAAAATTTTTTTGGTGACATCCTCCCTTCAAAATTTGAGGGGTCTGCTATATCATCTCCCCCAAGTCCGATCGATAGGCTACCCACCTGTGGGAAGGGCTATAACGATAACCCACTCAACCCCAGACCTGTGCACGGTCTGGAAATGCCCCCCGTTTTATTGGAGGATTTGCCCCCCCCCCGCCAAAAAATGAAAAAGTACCCTAAAATTATGACGCCATTTTTGACCTATGATGACACCATCATCGCAATTTTTTTGCAGTTTTTAGCCTATTTCAATGTATTTTAAGCCATTTCAGACCTATTTTTTACCTTATTTTCGCTTTTTTTTTGTCCCTTTTTTCTCTTTTCCCTTCTTTTTTTCTCCTTTTTCCCCCCTGATTGCCCCCGTTTTATTGCCCCCCCGTTTCAAAAAAGATACCCACCCCCGTTTTGGAATTCACTCCCCCCTTTAAACCCCGGGGGGGGGGGGGCAGTGCACAGGTCTGCAACCCCACCCCTTGGTTCACTTAAAATTTAAAAGCTAAAAAAAAACATTTTCTAAAATAGCATTTTCTGCTTTCGTCATTAAACTTAATTCGAAAACGTTAGTGCGAAAGATTTTTAAAAACTTACCAGCAATTTGGAAGATTTAGGCGCCTCTCCAGGTCCGTTTCCATCGGTGGGCGACACGTTTTCCTTATTGACGGATGGCGTTTCTTGTTGTATTTGCTCTTGACATTTTTTAATATCCGCACTTAGTTTTTGTATTTCCGTCTAAAACATTTAAATAAAATTGTGTTTTATCCTTTAAAACCTAAACAGCAAAATTGAATTTCAGGGCAGTTGAAAAGAAATTCTTTAAAAAGACCTTAAATTATTTCAGGTTTTCGTACGATTTTTAGATGCACATGCCTTGGCGCTATACACTCACTAAAAGTTTAAAGCCGTTTGTTAAAACTAACGTTACCGCAATCCAAGATAAATTCATTCAAAAAAGTCAGCTAATAGAAACAGCGGCTACCTCCAGACGCTCGATCTCCTGCTGCTGCTGGGGGATCGTGGGCTGTCCGTTGGTCTGGCGGTAAGACTGGAGCTCCTTTTGAGCCGCTTCAAGACGCGGGACGCGTTGAAGCAGCTGGTTCAGTGTCAGCAGTACGTTCTGCGGCAACGGTTGGTTTAGAATGCTGATATTGATAAGGCCTAAAAAACCAACCAACCGAATAAAAAAAGCAACATAAATAAACCTCCGAACTGTATCATAACACATTTATTGTTTTAAAACCTCTGATAACTGTAATATAAATATTTTTTTCAAACCAAAGTTCTTCTTTCTGGCTAGTACCAAAACATAGTTTGCCCACGCAAAAACAATTTGTATACAATAAACAAAATACCTTTCTGCACGGCGACTCTGAGTTGGTCGGCGATCTGCTGTGTGAGTGTGGCCAGGTTGGCGACGTTGTCTCCGCTGCCGCTCCGCTGGGCCTGCTGACTCAACTGTTGAACGGCAGCCACCGTATTGGCGCTGGCTGTTACCGCCTAAAACATATACTTTATTATAATGTTATCATAGGTCACCGAAGGGGGGGGGTAGGGGGGCCCCCCCCCTACGGCCTCTGAGACCTACCCCCCCTAAGGCCCATTTTTGACCCCTCCCCCCTCTTCGACCCCTTGAACCCCTGACCCCCCCGAAGGCCCATTTTCGACCCCCCCCCCCCAGACAATCCCAAAAAATGCTTAAAACATGGTCAAATTTCGTCAAAAAATTGTCAATTTTGGTCAAAAAAATGGTAAAAACACCCCAAGCACCCCCGGATGCTTTTTTTCAAAAAAAAAAAACACCCCGGAGTGTGACCCCCCCTGGAGGTCAAAAACCTCCACACCCCGGGGTTTGGACCCCCCCTGAGCCGTCGAAGGTTGGTGACCTATGAATGTTATTATATATTATATACATTAGTAGTGATGGGCGGCACTGCGGAACCCCCGCAACACCGCAACCGGAACTGATATTTTCCAAAAATCCGGAACATAAACCGGAATTCCAAATTTCGCCCGGAACATCCGGAACAGGAACTGCTTATAAAACTGCGAAGGGAAACGCCCGGAACACCGAAACCGGAATTGAGATTTTCCAAAAATCCGGAACCGGAATTCCAAATTTTGTTTGGAACATCCGGAACTGCCCATCACAAAACATTAGAATAAATGAAAGTTTTAAATAAACAAAATTAAAAGATATAGGTAAGCTTAAGTTTAATAATTTAAAAGGCGTAGGTGAACAAAATGTCCAATTATTTCTGTGCTAACAAAATAATAAAACGCGCCTCACTGAACTGCATAACTTAATGTTTTAAACTTAAACAGTACCTGAATTCCTAAATATATTTTATGCAAATTTTTGTTCCTCAAATTAGTAAGTTACAATAGTTGATTAAATTAGCCACAAAAAAAGTCGTTCTTACCGTTGTAGCTGACGTAATTGCTGCGAAATCGTCCGTAACCGTAGGGCGCATCACCCCATCCGAACCACCGCTTGAAACAGTCTAAATGTGAATTTGAATTACTTTGCGATACAAGTAAAAGAACGTAGAAAGTTTTTTACTAAATAAGAAAAATTATTATCGATGCCATTGATTGCAATTGTTAAACAAGCGTTAATCCATCCGATGGTTTTAAAAATGATAAGCTAAAATCTTCGATGGAATTGTTTTGTTTTGGACAACTAATTCAATAATCGCATTCAACAACGGAAAACACTATTAATAAAATCAAAACTTGTGCTGAAATGAATCAGCGTAAAGCGTAAAAACCACCAAAAATAAAATCATAGGCGCATACAAAATTCGAACAAACAAATCTTAATTCAACAAAAAAAAAATTAAAAAATTTCGTACAATAACAGAATGATGCCATCCAAAAATAGGTGGCTTGACTTGAGGAACGCGTTTGGTTAGTTTATTGTATTTTATATACGCCTATGAATATAAAAGAATTAAAAAAACAGCACGATATGGAATCACTATAGGAAACGATAGACTACAAAATTAACTGACCATACTGACTATTAATATGCATGACTTAAGGACGGAAAGCAAGTCACCTATTAAGGCAATTTTTTTTAAAAACCTAAATTGTTAATGCAATTTATTAAATTTTAATTGTATTGTTTAGTAACATTTTAGAAAAAAATAAATGAAAAATTTTGAGCCATATATTATTATGATTAAAAGATTAGGAATTTCTAAAAATGAGAAACCATAAAGATTTGAGTTAAAACTAAAAAATATAATGGGGATTTTAAAACCAAAAATAATAAAAATCAAAAAAAACAAACAAAAAATGCACATTAGGAAGATATTTATCAGGCTACACCTAATTAAACGCAAAAATATTATTATTATAAGAACACTATATCTATCACTATCGATATCAATCAGTCAATGCGACGTTAAAAATCCTAGCGAAAGAATGTAGTAGTTGTGGATACCCCGCATCCGCCTTTGGCGCGCTGTTGGCTGGCCTTAAAAGCCTGTGCGTGGACGTCCCAAGAGGAGCCCTGTTGAACAGTGGGGGTGCCGGTGCCCCAGCCTGACGCTGCCTGTTGTTGGACCAGTGTTGAGGTGCTGACGGGCAGACACCTAACGGGCCTACTGTTGCAGGTGTTGCTCATTGTGTGTAGAGTTTGTTGCGGGGTGTGGTGGTCCCCCCCTGCTTGTGTTCTGACTCGTCGGTGACTAGAGTAAAAGCAAAAATCAATCAAAACAAAGTCTCACGGACGTTTGTCATAGGTGGACAAATAAAGTACTTTTCATGTCAGATATTATATACATGATCCTACAATTTTTCAATACAATATAAATTGAATGCTCCGTTAAAAACGAATTGCTGAGAAAGGAAAGTATCTGAACAATAATTTTTCTGATTAATATATTTCGTCCATCTACGATAATACACAATAATTCACAATTTAATTTTGCCAGTCATGATTGATTCATTGATTTTGCCAGTCATGATTTTCATTTCCAAAACAGTCTCTTTCTGTACTTCCTTCCTATACTTTTAAACCTTTCATATGTTGCTTTAGTTTAGTACTGTCTACTGTTTCTTCTTCTTTTTTCTTTTTCTTTTCTTGCTTGTAACTTTGCTTGTAATTTTGTAACTTTTAACTCTTTTTTTTTCTTATTATTCATCGTTTTTACTTGCAATGTTTTGCGATTTTAGAAAGTTGTATATTATGCAATTGTAATCCTTTCACTATATTTTTATGTGTTTTTTTTTTTTAGATTTGCTAAAAATAAAATTATTTGATTTGATTGATTGATTGTGGCCGCAAATTGGAAAAAAAAACTTTAGCAAAGTTACGTTATTAAATCGTTTGGTTAAAGTTAATTTTATAAAATGATAGGTAAGTGAATAGGAAAGTACAAAAATTGTTTAATTTTTTTGCCAAAAACACTCAAGAAAACCATCACTATAATACTTGCTAAAGCAGCAGAGCATAAATAAAATTAACTATCGTGTGCACAAAAATTTTTTGATGCTAAAGTGAACTAAATCTTGAACTACTCCAGTTATTTAAATATCTTTGCCATACATTTCCAGAAGTAAAGACTAGAAGTTACACGTCCCAACCTCTGTATCCCGGAAACCCCACCACCTTTTCTAAAATTTGGGGTCCCAGTACTGAAAACGTTAAAAATACGTTATTTTTTGAAAAACCCTTTTAAACAATTTTGCTATATTCTTGTACAAATTTTGCTATTCCTAAATTCGGGAGACTGCCAACTTATGATCCTTTACCACATGCAAAATTTGTTAATAAATTGTTTTAGAAGGACTTGTTGTGAAATTATATTATTGTTTAATTTTATGAGTTTCGAGCTTGTTAAAAACAATTTTTTTTTACTTACAAAATGGTCACCTTCACGTGCAAAAAACACAACGTGTTGGCAATATGACAATAAACAAAACTTTATTACCCCGACAAACCACTGCACAGCACCACAACAGAATAATGCATAAAACATGCACTACAGCATCAAAACAAGAATTGTATTTTGTACTGTTTTAAATGGTTTGTATCATATTATTTTCCAAAAAAAATTGTTATTAATCAATCAGATGAGAAAAATAACAATTTAGTAGTAGCAAAATCAAAATTTGCTTGACGATTTTTCTTTATTAATAAAATCTTAGCAATCCTTGCTTTCTAATACCGAAACTCGACTATTATACTGTGGTCTACTTTTCAAACAGCAGAATAACAATAGTATTATTTTATATACAAAAACTAAAACCAAGCACGGAATCAAATTTGTGTTTTTCTCAATTACTTTTATCTATATGCCCGTTTTCTGGCCACCCGGAATCATTTTGTAGAAGCAAAAGAAGTGGCGCGCATATAACTAACAAAACCTGACTAACTTTAATAATTGTCAACTATTCCGTGCTTGCTTTTCACTTAACCCTTTCCGTTTGCTAATTCGACATTTCCAATAGACCCAGCCCGTAAAGAAAAAACAACCAACGTCAACAAAATTTTGCCTGCTCTATATCATGAGTAAATTTTTTTCAAGGAACAAGAGTGAAGCCTCGGTCGCTAGCAAACGGAAAGGGATTTTTAAGATCATTTCCAGGAGAAGGGAGAGGGGTATTTTAACTCACCGTTTTCGAGGGTGGATCGCCCCATCCGGTGGCGGCTGTGTCCGTGCTCGGCGTGCCCCAGTCCGTGCTGGAGCGTGGGGGGAGAGCCCCGCTGTCGCCCCAGCCCCCACTGGCCGGCAAAGAAGTGCTCTTTGAAACTGGGGCCGCTTCTCCGGCTGGCGTACCCGCCCACGTGCTGTGAGACTGCCTGAAAGAAAAACACAAATATTCAAGCATAGATAGTGTGTAATATTATTTTAATATAGAATTATAAGTGCTTTCAGCTCGAGAGAAGGTGGTAGATAAAGATAGCTTGAACAATCTACGGAAAAGGTGTTAGCCAAGGATTAGCCAAGGATTGTGGATTGCCTTTTGCATTGGCTCACATAAAAAATTTAAATTGACTAAAGACTCAACTTAATAATGATTAATAAAACTCAATTCCTCTAAATAATGATTAATAATTTAGAATAAACTTAAAACTGAATCAAACATACACAGGAACTAAATTTTTATCAAGTTAAATTAATAATGAAACCAATGCAAAATCGAAATAAAATTCGTTTGTTTTAATTTAATTTTTTTATTTCGAAATTAAAAATTAACAATATTATGTTATGTATTTAACTTTTTTTCAAATGTTCTTAAAATTTGACAATTATTTATACAAAAATACTTCAGTTAAAACAGTATGTATACTTTTCAAGTCATTAAACATGACAAAAAATCCAAAAACAGCGTTTAGAGTCAGTTTTTATCAGCTTTTTAAAGCGATTCTCTCCTTGTCCATGAGATAAAGACGTCTATACTTAATCTTTGGTTAATCCTTGGTTAATCGGGCTTTACGAGTGCGGCTACTGATTACTACTGACACCCCTCCTAAAATTTGAGTGTACGCCGGAAACCCCCTCCCCTAAAATTTGGGGGTTCCAGTCATAGATGAACACGATCAAAAAGCAAGGGGGGAAGTGTTTACCACGGGTAAATGAAATTTCAAAATCTAGGAGGGGTGTCCTAGGGGGAGGAGGTTGAACCCCACTAGCTTTTTAGGAGGGTCGACCCGGGGTCCAATTTCCGAAACAAAATACTTTTAAACCATTATGTTTAATCATAGTTTTTTATAAGATAATACTACTATTTATTGAATAAAAAACGATATTTAGGTATAACAAGGGTGTAAAAACATGATTTTGTGTTAAAAATTTACGTTTTTGAAAGAAAATTTAGTATAAAAAAGTATTTAAAACTTTCTCGAGATGGAGGGGGGTCAGATTTCAAAATATAGAGGGGGGTTCAGGGGTAAAAAATTAACTGGGGAGGAATTAACTGGTGATCGTAATGGGGGAAGGGATCATACATGGGCACAGAGGTGGGGGGGTTAAGGGGGGGTGGGGGGGGGGGGCCCCCCCCAATTGAGCTATTCTCCCCCTGAGGGGGGTGGGGAGAAGTTTCCTCCTTTTGGAAAAATGAAGAAAAAAATGTCTTTAAAATGACTTCTAACTTCCTCCAAACTTAAGTTTTGAGGTCAAAATGAACGTTTTAAGCAATAAAAAGCTCAAAAATGCAATAAAAAGGGCTTTTTGACCTAAAATTAGTGTTTTTAACCTATTTTTCCTTCAAAATCGAAAAACGATATGGGTAAAATGCACTCCAGAAAAAAAAAACGATATGAGTATTTTGCGTTTCTCGGATTTTAACCCCCCCCCTAATTTGGGGTTTAACTCCCCCCCACTCCGGACCAACTTGCCCATGTATGGGAGGGATCCCTGGATTTTTTTCTAGGGGGGGGGGGGCAAAATTTCGAGACTACGGGGGTTTTTTGGACCCCACCCTACCCCCCTTGTTCATCTATGGTACCAGTACTGAGAATGCTAAAAATGAGGTATTGAGGTATACACCAAAAAAATTTTTTGGGACACCCCCATAAATTTCGGAGGTCGGGTTATTTGGGTATATACATCTCTCTCCTCAAATTTCGGGACGCAGCCCACGGTCACGGCCCACCACCCCCACTAATGGATTTTCAAGAGCGAGTTCTATCCACGGAAAAACATTTTGACTTATCGAAAAGGGTCGGTGTCAATAGAAGCTTGAAGCTATTTAAGTTTTATAAGGAAATTATATTAAATTTGATGGTCAGAGGTCAGATTGAGATTATTATTAAGTCTTATAAATAAAATAAAACAAAATATAAATAAATACATAAATATAAAAAAACTTTGAAGATAAAACTAACAAAAAAGCTAAAAAGTTTTGGTTAAAAACTTATAAAATCTTGTTTTAATGTTGATATTATTTTTATAAATCTTAAGTTTTATTTCCCGTAGAGTACTAAATTTTTTTAAAATTCATATTGAGACTGGAAAAAATATTCCGATAAGCATATTTCGCTAACAAACAGTATAGTTGAATTTTAAAAAAAATAGTAGCGTAAAGTTTAATAATACTTATGATGACACAATTATCATCCGAATCAACCGTCCTATTAACAAGATGTTATGCTCCCATGAAAAAATTTTTATTATTAATATATTAACGGAGTCCAAACGTACACTGGTGCTGCCGTGGCGGCTGCCGAGGCCAGGGCGTCTGCTTTCACGATGTCCTCGTGGTTGGTGTCCTTCCAGCGCTGAATGGCGCCCTGGGTCTGACCGGGCTGGTTCGGGTCGCCCCAGACCCCGGTACCCTTGTCCGCTGTCACTTTCTTCGTTTTCGGGTTCGGGTCATGCCACATCATGTCGTCGCGTTGTTCTGCAAATATTAATTCATTCTAATGGAACGCGATAAATTTTTTAGTATCTCATTGATTTATTATTATTAGTACAATAACAACGAAACAAATCAAAGTACTTTTAATAGCTTATGAAGGCCGGCGAATAAATATTCCCGATTATACATTTCAGAATTACACTACAAAGTTTGATCATGTAGCTTTGGAGTCTAAGGTAAAACCACTGATTTCTAAAAGCCGCATTATCGTAACTATCGTTAGCGTTACCTATTTGATAGTTTTTTATGCTAATGACCTTTGTTACATTTAAATATAAATACACACAATTGCAAATCTACTGTTAATTTTTTATAAAACTTTCTGAAACACAACACTTTGTGTTATTCTGTTCCACTTTAATTCCTACTCTAGTATGATAATTTATACTGTACGTATATTTCACTTTTACGTTAACAAAACCTAAATTAACGCCGGTTTATTATATATTTTTATTATGCTTTCCTGGACCTGTGCAAACCTTGAAACAAACTATAAAACCAAGGGGGGGGGAGTGGAATCGCCGGACTGTGCTAACAAACAGGTCTGCCTATTTAAAAACTGTTGTTTAAAAATGTTTGTTCTTGTTGTTGTTTTATATATTTTCTTTTTCCCTTTATTATTGTGCAATTTATAGCACTTGGATTCTGCACGAAATATCAAAATTCGTTCTAGTCATGTTAAAAATAAAGTTTTTTACGTTAATTTTTTTAAAAAAAACTTCTATGCTAAAGATGCCGTCGATGCAGCCGAAAAATTGGAGCCGAACAATTTTGAACATAATACCAAGCGTTGATTTAAGATCTTAAGCCTAGACTTGCTTTATGCTAAGGATTTCAGAGTCAAAATTGGCATTAGAATTTCTCAACTTAGAGTTATCCCGGATGCAATGACCCTAAATGGCTTAATCGCCCTCCTTTACTAATTTTGTTCTTTTAAAATAAATGAGTAGTGTAGTACCGTGAGGCGCGGGTGCCTGCCACATGCTTGGCGTCTGTGGGTTCGGATCCCAATTCTGCTGCTGCTGCTGTTGAGGCGGTGGTGGGGGCGGGGCCCCGGTGGGTGCCGGGGCTCCCCACCCGTTCGTGGCGGCGTGGGGCTGCTGGGGATTGGGTTGCCCCCAACCGTCCGTCCCATTCGATGCTGGTTGCTGTCTGTTCCACGAGTTGGAACTCTGTTGAGCCTATAAATATATAGTACGGTCGTTTAATTTTAAAGTTATTGAAACAGTTACTACAAAACCTATTGGTTTTGGTTTTGAGATTCTTGTCATCTTAGGGTTGCAACCAGTTTTGTTTTAAACCCCTTCATTCAAGTCCGAACATAGATGTTTTTGGTCGGGTCCATAGGTGGGCAAAAGGGAGGTTGGGGGGTGTTATACCCCCAAAAATTCCGAATATAGCCGACACCCCCCTTAAAATTTGGGGGTACCCCGGACACCCCCCCTAAAATTTGAAGGTTCTAGGACTAAAAATGGGGTATTTGAGGTATACTCCCAAAAAAATTTTCGGGACATTCCCCAAAAGTTCGAGGGTCAGGTATACCCATAGATGAGAAAGGGGGGGGCAGGGTGGGGTCTAGCCCCCCTAGCCTCGAAATTTTGGGACCCCCTAGACAAAAATCTAGGGGGCCCCCCTCCCCTCAAATTTTTTACCCCTGACCCACCTCTAGAATTTTAAATCTGACCCTTCCACTCCCCCCTCGGGAAATTTTTAGGTACCTTTTTTATACTAAATTTTCTTACAAAAACGTGAATTTTCATCACATATTCATGCTTTTACACCCTTTTTATACATGAATATGGCTTTTTATTCAATAAAATGTAGTATTACCCTATAAAAAGCACAATTATTAAAGTTATTAAGATTTAAAACTGTTTTGCTTTGATACACTTGACCCCACCTGACCCCCCTCTAGAATTCAAAATTTTGCACCCCGGGTCAACCACCCCTAAAAAGCTAGGGGGTTCCGGACCCCCCTGGGACCCCCCTCCTAGAATTCAAAATTCGATTTACCCCGGGTAACCACCCCTCCTAGCTTTTCCGACTGTTGTCATCTATGGGTATACCCCCCATAATCCGAGAGGCTGCCCACCCAATCTGGGTTTTCTTTTTCGCCAGCGCCCAGGCGCCAGTTGGCGTTTATTCTCTGAATTTTTGGCGCCAGCGTAAAAATCTAGGTGCCAGCCAATAACAGAAAAAAATTTATCTCAACATATTATGGGGCTAATAAAAGTTTTTTCAGTTATGTATATTTTCGCGGGGGGGGGGGGGGGGGGGGGGGGGGGGCGGGGGGGGGGGGGGGGGGGGGGGGGGGGGGGGGGGGGGGGGGGGGGGGGGGGGGGGGGGGGGTTTGGCGGGGGGGGGGGGGGTGGGGGGTTGCGTTGTTAATGAGTTTTTTGTCAACTTTTATTGTATACATTACAAAATTAAAAAAAAAACTTTTTTGCTTGATTTGATGCTTAAATTTAAATGAGTAAAATTTTGTAAAAGTTATCAAGAAGATTTTTATTTACTTATTGGAATTTTAGTGTTACGGGAAAATCTAATTCTTTTTAAAATTTAAAAAAAAATTTCCAATACCTTTGCAGCAATGCTAGCAAAAGCAAAATGATTTTATAAAAATGTTAGTTTCAGAGTTTTGATTAAAACTAAACTTTTTTTGATTAAATAGCTTTTTTTAGAATTTTACTTTAAATTCCATTTCTCACAATTTAAAAATATAATTAATTTTCAGTATTAACTAAATATATACCATAGAAAAAACGAATAACTTATGTTATTTACTCGCTCAAAAGAATCACTCGCTGAGCAATTTTTTTTGAAATTGGACTTCTACACTACAACCTTAAAAATTTGTTGCTTTTTTGTCTGGTTAACTGTAAAAGCTATACAAAATACGTCACTTGTATAAATAAATCTAGGTGCCAGGCTGGCGCCTAAACCCAAAATTTTAGGTGCCAGCGGAAAATTCTAGGCGCCAATGGCGTCGATTTGGCATAAAAAGAAAACCTAGCACCCAATGTCGGGTCCGATATAGAGGCGGTCGACCCCCGGGTGGAAAGCAAAAGTTTGTAAAGGGGCGCTTTTGGGGATTCCAGTCGAACCCCTTTTAGCTTTTTAGGGGGTGGCGAACCCAGAGTGGGCAATTTTAAATTTAAGGGGGTCGAGGGCCGAGGGACGCTGGACTGCTCTCGGAGGGGGCCCCTGGATTTCTCCTAGGGAGAGGGGGTCCGAAATTTTGGCTGTTGGAAAGGAAGGAGTGAATCCCTCTGGATCCCCCCCAAAAAAACAAACAAAACAAAACGTCTATGAGCCAGAATCCGACCAACAGTTAACAATACACATACCGCGTATCCCCTGTCGTTGGCGTAAGCTGCGGACGGGGTTCCGGCCGGGGGGTTGGGCTGACCCCAGCCGGTGGGCTGGGGGGCGGGGGGTTGGCGTTGCTGCTGCGGGGGTTGGCTGGCCCCGCCCCGGCCCGGCTCGCCCCAATGACTCGTTCCATCTGATCGCCATTCGTTGCTTTGTCCTAAAACAGCTAACATATTTTCAGCATATATAAAAATAAACAGAAAACAAAATAATATTGAAAAACCAGGGTACTTTTTTATTGACATGAGATATAATAATAACTATGATTATGCAGCTAAAGGGGCAATTCGTTCGGTTTTATTTTTCATATTTTTTAAATAAATCTATGATTGATTTGATAAGTGATTCAGAAACACGGTGATTAAAGCAAAAAGAAATAGTACCACCCCAATAAAATTAGTAAAAGTACAGCGTTTCGTCAATTTTTTCCTAACAATTTTTATAATAACGGGCGCAGCCAAGATTTTGGAGTGGTAAGGCGAATTAAGTTCAGCATATTTATTTATCACAATTTACTGGTGATTTTATTAAATGCAAATGTATTTTATGGATTATTAACATTAATTTTTTTGAAATATATAATTCTTCCGTTTAACGTTAAAGCCTAGTTTCAAACATTTTTTCAATAACTATTATTTTTGTGCCGTTTAAGTTACGTAATTTTTATGTATACATTCATTACCGCGTTTAACCTTTTAATTTAGAAAAATTAAAAACAAAAAGCTTTAAAAATGACTTTTAAGTAAGTAGCAGGTACTTCCAAACTTTAGTTTTGGGGTCTAACTAAACGATAGTTTTTATGCAATAAAAGCCTAAATTTAGCCTTTCGTTACCTATTTTTCTTATAAAGTAATAACAAGGGGCAAAATAAAATACATTTTATAAAAACAACGAAGCAACAACGCGTTTTTGGGTTTTTTAAACCCCCTCCTACCCCCCAATGTGATTTTGAGAAGTATATAATAGGTGGTTTACACCCGAAAAAATTTTCGTCAAAAATTTTCGGGGGTCTTTTCCAAATACCTACCTTATTTTTAGTGCTGGGACGTGTCCAAATTAACCCAAAATTTTTTTTTGGGAGAGAAGGTCGCAATTTCAGAATTGGGGGTATGTATAACCCCAAACCAAACCCACCTATAGCCCTCTAATTATGCTTGCTCTAATCAATAAAGAACTCACCAGAAGAAGGTGCTCCGACGTCCCAGGGGGTCCCCTGGTCCACCGTGGCCGCGGTCTGACCCCAGCCCTGGTTGTGAGCACTACCCGTGGAGTCGTAAGAGGGTCGGTTCTGGCGGACGGGTTGGGGAGGCGCCGCCTGGGCCGGAACTCCCTTACGCGCCGCTTCCGAGTAACTGGGACCGCCAGGACTAGCACCGCTGCTACCGCCCCACTATAACAACAATACATTTATCACATGTTTATTTAACAGTAAACATTTAAAACCTTTTTGTCTGATTACATACGCGTTCAATATGATTTAAAAAAATTATTTTGTGTATGTTTGTTGTGGCTGATTTAGAGACTAGGGGAATCGCGAGGGACCCATAGATGAACAGGGGGTTATGGTGGGGTCCGTCCCATACATGGGCACGGGGGGGTTGGGGGGGTTAACCCCCCCAAATTCTGAGAAGGGGGGTTCAACCCCCCCACTCAGAAGTGGGGGGGGAGAAAAAGTTAACCTCCCCCCCAATTTTGGAAAAATGAAGAAAAAAAATGTCTTTAAAATGACTTCTAACTGCCTCCAAACTTAAGTTTTGAGGTCAAAATGAATGTTTTAAGCAATAAAAAGCTCAAAAATGCAATAAAAAGGCCTTTTTGACCTAAAATTAGCGTTTTTTACCTATTTTTCCTTCAAAATCGAAAAACGATATGGGTAAAATGCACTCCAGAAAAAAAACGATATGAGTATTTTGCGTTTCTCGGATTTTAAGCCCCCCCCCCTAATTTGGGGTTTAACCCCCCCCCCCACTCCGGACCAACTTGCCCATGTATGGTCCGTCCCATAGATGTTTTTTTGGGGAGGGGATAGATGGGTGCACCCTCCCCCCCTAGAGCCAAAATTTTGGACCCCTCCCTAGAAAAAATCAAGGCCCCCCCTGTCCTCCAAAGCTCGAGAGCGGTCCGGCCTGACCCACCTCCTAGCGAGGCTGACCCCTTCCCGACCAACTTGGAAGTACCGGTATATTTTTTTATTTACTGTCAAAACACGGTTTTTTAGTTAAAAAGTGTTTAAATACACTTTTTAGGCCTAAATAGGCTGTTTTAGATATAAAATTCAATATTAGACCTAAAACCACTTAAATTATTGAGTTAAAATTTTTAACCCCCCCCCACTCAGAAGTGGGGGGGGGGGGGAGAAAAAGTTAACCCCCCCCCCAATTTTGGAAAAATGAAGAAAAAAATGTCTTTAAAATGACTTCTAACTGCCTCCAAACTTAAGTTTTGAGGTCAAAATGAATGTTTTAAGCAATAAAAAGCTCAAAAATGCAATAAAAAGGGCTTTTTGTCCTAAAACTAGCGTTTTTTACCTTCTTTTCCTTCAAAATCGAAAAACGATATGGGTAAAATGCACTCCAGAAAAAAAAACGATATGGGTATTTTGCGTTTCTCGGATTTTAACCCCCCCCCCCTAATTCGAGGTTTAACCCCCCCACTCCGGACGAACTTGCCCATGTATGCCCCTGACCCCCCTAAATTCGAAATTTCGCACCCAGGGTCGACCCCCTCTAAAAAGCCAGAGGGGTCCGGACCCCCTGGACACCCTCCCTAAAAAATTTTGGCCTTCCACCCGGGGGTGGACCCCCCTAGCGGACCCGACCAAAAACACCTATGGCGGGGCTGACCCCCCTCCCGACCAATTTAGAAGTATAAATTTTTATTTACTGTCCAAAACACGGTTTTTAGTTAAAAAGTGTTTAAATAAACTTTTTAGGCCTAAATAGGCTGTTTTAGATATAAAATTCAATATTAGACCTAAAACCACTTAAATTATTGATTTAAAAAACTGTTAAGAAATCGGACCCCCCTGACCCTCCCTAATATGAAATCTCGTACCCGGGGTCGATCCCCCGCCCTAAAAAGCCAGGGGGGTCCGGCCGGACTCCCCCCTCTAAAAAAATTGGCCTTCCATTCGGGGGTGGACCCCCCCTAGCGGAGCCGACCAAAAACATCTATGCACCCACTTATGCGGATTCTTCGACTTCTATACTCTAATTCTCCGGGTACCTATATAACTTTTTATATAGATTAAGAAAGGTACGGAGCATGGAGCATCCATGCATGATTCAGCAAAGGAAATCTCAATTATCCCTACAGACCTGTGCACGGTCTGGAAATGCTCCCCCCCCGTTTTATTGGAGGATTTGCCCCTCCCCTCGCCAAAAAATGAAAAAGTACCCTAAGATTATGACGCCATTTTTGACCTATGATGACGCCATCATCGCGAATTTTTGCAGTTTTTAGCCTATTTCAATGTATTTTAAGCCATTTTAGACCTATTTTTACCTTATTTTTGCTTTTTTTGTCCCTTTTTCCTTCTTTTTTTCTCTTTTTTTTCTTTCTCCCCTGCTTGCCCCCCGTTTTATTGCTTGCCCCCCGTTTTATTGCATCCCCCCGTTTCAAAAAAGTGGCCCCCCGTGCCCCCCCCATTTTGGTATTGCCCCCCCGTTTTAACCCCCGGGGGGCAGTGCACAGGTCTGTCCATATAATATATTTTTTAAAAACATGTAATTTCTTCTAAGTTATTCTTTTTAAAATGTTTCGTATTAACGCTAAGATTTTACAGGTTTTAATATATTTTCTCAAAGCACCAGAAAACATCTAAAAAAAATTTCATAAATTTTTTAGCCGGTCTAATAGAAAGGCAAAAACGCATTAACATAATTAACTAAAAAAGCTTTTAATTTAATAGAAAATGTATCAGTCGATTCCGTTTAGTTAATTAAAAAAATGATGCAGTTTGTTACTGGGTGAATTAACAACCAGCAGATTGATAAGACATTAATACAGGCTCGAGAGAATAAGATTTATGGTACGCTTCCTTTTATTACAATAAAGTTGGATATCGACTACCTACTTGAATGAAGTTTAACTAAATTTAAGAGACCACATTTTCGTAAATATTTTTTAAATTAAAGTTTTATTATTTTTTTTAACTTCTAATCCAAAAAAGACAACTTTGATCCAAGGGCGTAGCCATGGGGGGGGGGGGGGGGTGGGGGGGGGGGGCTCCGCGCTCGACATTTATATACCTTTTTACAACATTTAAGTGATGTTTTTAATGAATTTCGAAGACAATTTTAGAAAATTTTTTCGTGCTATCGCACGATTTTCAATGCTATACCTTTTTAAACCGGAAATTTTTCAAGTTTAACTTAAAAAAACAATGCAAATAACAACAAAAAGAATCACCTAGCGCGAAGCGCAAAAATTTTACCCTTTTTTAATGTCTTTTTTACGGTATTTTGAAAATTTGGAGTACAACCCCCTACAACCGCCCCTTTCGAAAAATTTGTATGGAGTACAACACCGCCCCCTTTTCGAAATGCTGGCTACGCCCCTGCTTTGATCCCCCCCCCAAAGAAGGCGTTTTGAATTTAACCATTGATCCGGCCCTTTTTCACTGGGCGAGAGGGTAGCTAGGGGCTTGGTTATTTTATAGTAGGTAACCCTCTCCCTGGCCACCTTTGCCTCCGCGCTTCTCACTCCCATTTTGAACTGAATTTTCCATAATTAATGATTTTTGACTCAATTTAAGCAAACTCTACCATTTACGTTTAAAATTTACTCTACTGGTATGTTAAAAAAACAAATGAGCTAATTGAGCAGTTGAATAAAAAGTAAAGTAAAGTTTTTTCACACTGACACCGTATCACCGATCATCATCCATTTTAAAACTTCAGATCCGGCTGTCTTTAAAGATCCGTACACATTTTAAAAATTAACTTTAATTCATTGCATGTTGCATTCGCTCGTTGTTGATTGAAAAGGTTAGGCTACCTTGTTCTAACTTCTAAAAAATACAAAAGAGTAGGATAACTGACTTCATTTTAAGGGTTTAAAACGTTTTGCTTTGGACACCTAGCTCTCTATTTCTTTTCCCGGTGACCCTGGCTGGGGGGTGGACTTGCCTGGAGCCTTCTTTTTTGATTTGGGTCTGCTTGCGTGCTCCTTGGTTGTGGTTGCTCTTGTTCTTTGTGGTTGCTTTTTGGCTAGCCGCTAATTTCGGTCATGGGTGTGGTTGTCGGCCAGGTGTTATTTTTGCTATGCGCGAAGTTATAAAATGAGCTGCGTATGGCTAGATAGATCACATGACGGTCTATCTAGCCAGCCATACACAGTTTATTTCGTAAGTTTGCGCATGGCAAAAATAACACCTGGTGACCGAAGTTAAGCCGTGACCGATTTTAAATCAGTTACCTACCCTACATACACACTTACTGCATTCGGCTGCTGCTGCTGGGCCGGCGGTATTCCCCAATTGGCTGTTCCGGTGGCTGCCGGGGCCGGGGCTGGCGCTGGGGTGCCCCAGCCGGTGGGCTGGGGTGCCGGTGCTGTTGGGGCTCCCGCCCCACCCTGGGGGTACGTGGAGGGGGGTAGGTGGGCGGCGGGAGCGGCACCACCCCCCGGAGTGGTGGCGGACCCGCTGGGGGCAGCGCTGGGCGGAATGTTCCACAGCTGCCCGCCGCTGCTTCCCCATGTGTTCGGCGTCATAAGGCTGCTGGTTGGTTCGTGGTGGGACCCGAGGGCGTGACCGTGTCCGGCCCCACCCAACTGGTCCGGTTCGCCCCACAACATGGCTGTCATCGGGACGGAGTTGTTTTGGTTAGCTTTTTAATTATATAACACAGATAGTAAGCCCGCTGTGGTAGTAAAGTACAGTCGCAACAGATCGATGAATCGATGATCTGTTTTTTTACAATTGCGTGTAGAGATTGACCGGACGAAATGAGTCAATCGGGTTGTTTGGAAATCAGTAGTACAATAATACAAGAGAATACACGATGATACAGTCTGACGGGGAAGAGATAGATTTTTTGGACACGTATTCACAAGTCAAAAACAGGTAAATATGCTGCACCAGATCCGAATATCACAGTCGAATAGTAGTAGCCAATAACTAAAAAAACAAAAAAATTATAATTAATAAGTTTAACAATATAAAAAACTATTATATACAGCAAAGCGGCATTTTTCAGCACTTATGAATTCTTTTCTCGTTCTCGAACACAAAAAAACTGTAAAACTAATAATTTTATGCAGCCAAATAAACTGCGGTTGACCACGTAAAAATGTAAAGAAAATGTAAAAAGATTTGTGCTTACGCACTACGGATTAAAATTTAGACTACAGATTTTATATATAAATCCCGCCTTTTCAAAAAAAAAACAACATTAAAAAACAAAAAACTATTTAACTTGAGACGTTAAAAAATTGGCATTTTTTCAAAAACGTGATTAATTTAATTAATAAAAAATTTTAACAAACCTATTTAATTTTTGATATCAAACAGTTTTTATTATTATTTTTTGTTTTGTGTTGTTAAATATTTAATTTAATATTGCAAGTATTCGAAAATCAGTAAGGTCGTTCAAGTAGTCCAGGTTAAGTTTTTTTAGCCATATCCTTATTATATACTAACCTAAAAAACCAAGCGTTCTGACCATACATGGGGCAAATTGGTCCGGAGTGGGGCGTTAAACCCCAAATTTGGGGGGGTTAAAATCCGAGAAACGCAAAATACCCATATCGTTTTTTTCCGGAGTGCAATTTACCCATATCGTTTTTCGATTTTAAAGAAAAAATAGGTGAAAAACGCTATTTTCGGGTCAAAAAACCCTTTTTTATTGCATTTTTGAGCTTTTTGTTGTTTAATACATTCATTTTAACCTTAAAACTTAAGTTTGGAGGCAGTTAGAAGTTTTAAAGATTTTTTTCTGTTTTCCAAAATTGGGGGATTAACCTTCCCCCCCACTTCTGAGTGGGGGTTAAACCCCCCTTCTCAGAATTCGGAGGGGGATTAACCCCCCCCCCCGTGCCCATGTATCAACGCCGCTGGATGGATATTGCAGTGCATAGATGAACAAGTGGGGGTAGGGTGGGGTCCACCCCCCTAGCTTCGAAATTTTGGCCCCCCTAGAAAAAAATCCAGGCCCACACCCTCCCCCCAAATTTTCGAATTTTTTACCCCTGACCCCCCTCTAGATTTTGAAATCTGACCCCCCTCCCCCTCCCCTCTCGAGAAAATTTTAAGTACTTTTTTTATACTAAATTTTCTTGCAAAAACGTCAATTTTTAACACAAATTCATGTTTTTACACCCTTTTTATACCTAAATATCGCTTTTTATTCAATAAATTGTAGTATTATCCTATAAAAAGAACTATTATTAAAGTAATTATGGTTTAAAAGTATTTTGCTTCGGAAATTGGACCCCACCTGACCCCCTCTAGATTTCAATATTTTTACCCCGAGTCGACCCTCCTAGGACCCCCCTCTTAGATTTTGAAATGTCATTTACCCGAAGTAAACAACCCCCTTGCTTTTTGACATTTGACGGAGCTAATTTATGGTGTCCAGAATAAACGTTTTATCTTACGTTTTAATTGCATTACTACACTTCAGCACTTATACATTTTGACGAAAAAAAATCCCAAAGTCCAGTAAAAGTAAACGTAATAAAAAATCCGTTATTTTTATTAGTTTAAGTAAAAGTAAGTGTAACTTTTTAAAACACAAGCATACACTTTATGTAAGTATTAGAAATATATTCATTAAAACAATATTATACTTAATTCAGCTACCCACTCTTATTACTTTTCAAGAATGCTCTACAAATAGAGCAGGATTTAAAGCATTTTTAAACGGGGAGTATGTTTTCATTAAAAAACCAAAACGTGTTAAAGGAACTAAAATCAAAATTGGATACCAATATAAAAAAATTAACAAAACTATTTGACAATAGCGAAATTTCTCCATATTACAAAAAAAAACGAATATGTTGATAATTGGAGAAATGTAACCCTTAATTTAAGAAATGCTAGTCCTAAAGAATATTGCAAAAATACCAGTAGCCTAAAAAACACAAATGCTCATAACTAATAGACACAAAATCAAAAAAATAATAAATAAACAGTAAAAAAATTTTAAAAAAATTAAACTAGCCTTATGGCTAATACACACGTCTTCTCAAAAAGTATAACATTAATAAAAATACACATTAGCCTCCAAAATTATTCAATATTTACATCGAAATGACAAGTAAAAAACCGAACAAAACAAAAAAAAAACAGCTTAAAATACTTATGTAAGTAAAAAAACCCATAAAATTAATAAAGAAAAACGAATATAATAAAACAAATACTAATCTTAAAGGTGCTGTGTGGAGTCAAACTTTTTGTCTTGGATTAAACACTTACTGTGCTAAAGTGTTTTCAATAACCACAAAAACATTAATGAAGTTAAAATTTAAGGTCTAATTCTAATGAAAATTTAAAAATCACCACTATAGCATGGATTTTTTTCCTAATTTATGGGGTCTATAGTTTATAACAAAAATAAATTTTAATTTTCTTTATTTTGTAATAATGGTTCTTTTCAGAGCTCTCAACAAGTTTTTTCAAAAAAAAATTTATCAGGGGGCCTATTGGGGTCTACCTTGCCGGGGAAGGTGAATTTTTTTAAATATCCAGTAAAAATGCTTAAAAATTATCTCCTGCCATTCATAAAAACATAAGAAGCCTGAGGGTTTTCGCCCCGGGCGCCAGAGGTAAATTTTGTTAAATATGCACTGAAAATGCTTAAAAATTGTCCTAAGATTTTACTATTGCTTATTTTAACATAATTTTTACATATTTTATTTGCCACCACTTGGCGAAATCCAAGGCCGCTCATTGGCTGATTTGCAGTGAAGCCGCACCCGAGACAGGCCCAAGGGAGCGATGCGCCTGTGGATTTTTTGCGTGTAGCACACTGCCCAGATTATATGCGCGCATGCGCAAATACAATGGTTAAGGTGACACACAGCCGCCTTGAGTTTTTGGGAAAACAGCTTGAGACGGCTGTCAGACACATATTTGAAACTTGGCCGTCAACCAACGCTGAGGCAAGGAAGGGAAAAAATAACCCTTTTTAAAAACCAAACCAATTATAACTAATTATAAGCCCCAGGCGGTCGTATGGGTATTGCACTGGCGAAATTAAAACGCTAAATCTTCTATTGTGTCACCGAAAGGAATAAGGTTCCTCATTCTTGCAGTGGAGTAAAACTGAGCTTTGCCAGACACTTTCTAAAATGTAATTTAGTTAATAAAGTAAAATAGAGGGATAATTGAGCTAAAAATCCCAATGCTGGCCTTCCCAACCTGAGGCCGCCCGATTATTGTGTTTTAATATTGTTAAACACTGGCTTATGAAAACCTTGAGTCGATAATCTATCTCACAACATAATTGGAACACAAGTACCTGAAACCGACTAAGGGAGAGTGACTTTTTAGGTTTAATAAAATTTTGTTTAAATCCAGTCGTCCTCATAGTATAATGTATTTAAGAGGTGTTAACCTCACACGGGTTCTTTATTAAAATAAGTAAACACAATAATATTAGTAATTTCCATAACAAAGTTAGGGTAAGTAGTTGGAGCTGTTGGTGACCTGAAGTCATCAGGCTCTTTGTCGCCTTCACGGATTAAGTGACGTTGGTCTTCCCTTTGAGCTGGCCGGCATGAGGTCACTTGGGGAGAACCCCTGGAGAACAGACACAGCCAAATCCGCCCTTCCCGGAACGTGAGCAAAGATGAATCCGCCTACGCCAAGACGCCTTTTAGATGCGTTGGGTCTTTTTTTTAGCGTTATTTTTTCCCATTTTTCTTCTACTTTGGGTCGTCACATTTGGAAAAAAATCAATAGTTTTTTACTAAACGTATTTGTTTAAGCTGCGAAATTCCATTTATTGATTATTTTTCCCGTTTAAAATATTTTTATTTGGATTCTTTAGAGTGTCGAAGATTAAAATTTTATCATGGGTGGCTTACTGTACCCGTGGAAAGAGCAATCCCAGGGAAAATATGACAGCCAAGTGGAATTAGGAGGTCGTAAGTTATTTTCATAACCTTTTTTTTAAGCCTCACCTCCTTAGTGTTCCACTCAAAATTCATAAGTCACACCAAGTTGAGGAGACTAATCCTGCAGGACAATTGGTTTCCAGCTCTTGCAGATTGGGTGGCTGCTTGAAATATTTGAAAGGGGCTGCCCTCAAGCACCCTGGAAACTGATACTCCACCAGATGTTTTTGAAACCTATGGGATTGATGTTACATAGTTATAATAATAATTTTCACTCATTTCCAGAGCAATTCCTGTGGCCAGTGGATCGGTACGGCTCTTGTGCTCAAGACCAATCGCTATATTTCTGTAGGGCTGATTCTTCTTCAGCCTGATCCAACCGGTTACGTCACGCTGATGTTTTAATAACTGTTTGTTTTAGAACCCATCCAACTTATGTTGCAATGTTTTAATATATAAATTCCTCAATTACAATGAATTTCGGGACTATTCAGATGCTCAGACTTGTTGGTTCAGTCTGTACAGTTACTTTTTGAATAGGTTTGTATCCGACTGGCCTAATCAATCTGATAAGCATTACGGATTAGAAACCATTGTATTAATGTTTCATGTAATTAATAAGAGGTCACCACCTATTTCACTTTACCAAAGATTTAAATCCTGGGTTATGAATATTGTGTACTTGCAATATTTGAAAGGGCTGATTTTTTGTTAGTCCCTGAAATAGCCGACGGCCACTTTACAAAAATTATTTGGGGAAATACACAGCTCCTGGGTATTGAATACATAATGATTTGGCATGTAATTTTTTATCACAATAAAATTCATTAACAATATATCATCTCAATATATATATATATTTAGTTTGATATCAGTTGCCATGAATATTATGTATTGTAAGAGTCCCAATGGCTCCCTTAGTACTACAGCAGTCAACCTTCAGGTGGTTATCCCCATAACACATGTAATGCAATTTTCCACATGGAATGTATCCTTTCTACTTGAACAACACAAATCAAATTATATGGTATTCCGTCATTTAGACGGTGTAACGCTAACGCTGTTTCACTCAAAAAATTTCACTGGATTACACTAGAGTTCTGGACACATTTAGCATATACAATACGCGATAAATTATGGGTTTCCATTCACTGATTATTAACAGATCTCGGCGAAGGTGGGGTTTTTAGCGCTCTGATTTTAAATATGAACTCCATTTTTTGATTTGAGCCCCAATTGGGGGCGACCCCCAATTTTTTTTTTTTGGGGGATATTCCAGTAAACTTTTGTTTTACGCCCAATCAACTTAAAAACTGGCCAGTATGGTTTTTTTTTGATGTTTTCTGAGCCCCAATTACAACCATAAATTCTTTTTTTTTGATTTTACATTCGGAAACCTCAAAAGGACGGTCTACCCTATTTGGAGGGCGGAGCACCGCGCTCTCACAATGGACCCCATTTTACTCCCATCCAACCCAAAAATACGGGTTTTCTTGGGTGCTGATTTTAAATATTAATTTCTGTTGCTGTTTTTACATTTGAGAACCTCAAAACGGGGGGTTGCTCTATTGGGGGGAGCACCGCACTCTCACAATAGCCCCATATAAATCTCATCCACCCCAAACATAAAATTAAATTTAACAGAGAGCTCTGGAGCTCCAGGCGTTGCTCCAAAGTTCAGAAAAAAAAGCAGAAAAACGGCAAATATTCAAGTTTAATTAAACATAAATGAATTTACAGGTGGATATATGGGGCCAAACCATCTTATGAACCGCAAAATAAGTCAGAGCTTCACCAACAATGTGGTGGGCTCGGTTTATTTTAAACCTTGAAGGGTTAGAAATAAACCAAGTGAAAACTAAAACTATATACTAAAAATGAAACATTAACTTTCTAAATGAAAAATGAAAGCCACGCTCCTGTTATTTTGGTGTAGGTTTTGGCCCTCGCCGTGAAAAAACTTAAACCATTACTCAGAAATGCACACAACAAAACTAAAACAACCAATATAAATGCAAAGAAAACCATTCATGAGCCTATTTTACCGTCTTCCTGAAAAATTTTAAAGCTTAGAACTTCAAATAATATTATTTAACAATAATTGGAAATAAAATAGGTTTTATGGAAATTAAGTTTCAATATTAATACAGACGCGCTTCACTAATATGATGCTTAATATTTAGCATGGAACATTTGGAAAAATTTTTAAAGTTTTGAAAAAAAAACGTAGCTTACAAAAAAATTTAAAAAAATAATTTATGGCATTACTTTTGAATTATACAATAAATTAGTTAAGCAATTGAATGAGGAGCTCTGAAGCTCCGGGCTCTTGAAAGTAAAGCTTCGCTCTGTTTCGGATAAAACTACTAATTTCCCTACCCTCCCATATTTCTCTTCAAAACTAGTCGACTATAAAGCGGAGAGAGTTTTGGAGTTCCGGAGCTCTGCCCCTTAAACACGCGATTCAAAACTTATTTAAGCTTGAAGTATTTTTTAAATTACTGTCTTTGTATTTTTAGGATTATTTTATTGTTATAATAAGTTTTAGAAAAATTTTTGTTTACAAAAAAAATAATCCATGACATTCCTTTTTATGTATTTACAAAATTAAATTCGACTGAGAGCCTGGAGCTCCAGGCGTTGCTCCAAAGCTCAGAAGCCAAACATGAATACCGAAACACAAATGCCAAACACAAATTAGCCAAACACGAATGCCGAAAATTGTTTTTAAAATTTTTTTTCAAAATTTTTATTATACACCTAATCGCAGGTGACCCCGCGCACGGAGGTAACCTTATGCGTTATAAACTTTTTGCTCCCAGCCTGCTTTAACAAATTAACTCTCCTATTCCAAATGTCGTCTTCTAAATATTGGTATTTTTAAATGCGGTATAATATGTTATTGTTTAATTAAATGTTTTCGCCACAAATAAATTTAGCGACCGACAAAACAAGCGCAAGTTCGCTGGATGACTCAGAATTTCAACCGCAATTTAAATATTCAAAAGATTTTTTAAAACTTTTAGCATTTTTACAAATGAATTAAATCTAGCTTAAAACCTAAATTTGTTTTAGACATAAGAAAACCGCGGTTGCGACGTTTTGTTTTAAATGTGCAGTATGGTATTCATGGTGTATTTTATTTTGCTTTTTAATTAATATCAATCGATGTATTAGGTCACACAGAGAAAAAAATTGTATTACACCACAAATTAATTCTCAACGATTCACGAGTTATTAACAACAATACTATGTGGTTATTTCCAATGTTGTTTTTTATACACAATTTTTAAAAGAAAATTTTTTTATTTGACGGATTATAATAAAACTTAATAGAAATCATGCTAGAGTACCAAAAACCTTTAATTTTAAATTTCGTTAAATTCAAAAAAGTATTTAATGAGTACTGTCATTTGCAAAAAAAAAAATTAATTTGTGATTTACAGTTGGTGTGTTGTTTTAAAACACACCATAAACCAAACACCAAACACAATTTTTTGAATATGATGTTTTAAAAATGGCATTATTCATCTAATACTATTCGGAATTGAACCAAATTTAAAATTTTAACTTTTTGGTAGATTAGCAAAGATTCTACTAAGTTGTGTTAATATCCGTCCAGCAGAAATGTTTTCTTTTGAAAAATAGTGTATAAAAAACCTATTGGAAATAACCAAGCCTTACTCTTGTTAATAACAAGTTAACCGTTGTGAACTAATTTTTGGTGTAATACAATTTTTCTCAGTGTGACCTGATACAACGATTACTATTAATTAAACAGCAATAAAAATACACCATGATTTAGTATACTGCACCTTTAAACTATTTAATTGGAACGCAGAATTTGTTTGCTTTTTTCTCTTTTTTTAATTCTATATGCGTTTTAAATATATACATTTTTTAGTAGCTACAATTTAATATTAAAGAAAAAATTCCATCAATCTTTAGACAAACATAACATAACTGTGTTAAATTTGGGATTTATCATTTACCAACAATAAGCGCGAAATAATTATAATAATAATAATAACAATTAAACTCTGTTTAAACTCAGGATATAAAAAAAGTAAATTCAAATTTTACCTGCATTGATTATAACAGACAATACCTTTGTAATTACTCAAAACCCATTTTTTTGTTTTTATTTTATAGTTGTTTTTACTGCTCGTTCTCAAAAATATAGCAGATTTACATACACCTCAGGATTTTTTTAGCTTTAAAATGTCATATATTATTCGTGATCATGTCATGTATGTTTT